>JAODGC010042660.1:0-18795 GCA_027574925.1 Ecitoglossa quadriceps | reverse complement strand
TGATAATTGTCTAATTATTGACAAGTCAAATGTGTTTAATGTCATGTCAAAAAACAGATTCAACCGGAAGTGACCCTTCAGCATATATGTTTTCTAAATACTCAATGCTAGAATTAATAAACCACACACAACATAAATAAATTATAAATAAATTGCACAACCAATTGTAGAATTATGTTGACTTGATATATTGAACTTCACCTAAAAGGAATCTCTTGATTGTAAAGAGATTTACACTTATTCTTTGGCAAAAAGAATTTCAGTAGGATCATAAACTTAAATAAATTTGTATTAAACTCTACCAACACATTTTCTCATTTAGCTTTGGTCCACGTGCACACTACTGCCAGTATCATTTAAAAGTCAATTTCTTTAAAGCAACATTTATTTTTATCCAAAGTCGACAAGTAACTTCTCGCGTTATTTTAACGTGTGGCTTTGCTATCGCAGCATTATATTGTTTTGTGAAGCTTTCTACTATATCTACAACTCTGCGCGAATCCTGCTGCAAGCGGTAATGTGCAAAACGTTATAGCGTGTTAACTTTTTGCTGCAACAACTTCAGTCTCCCTGTCTGCAGGGAGTATGCCAGCGATCTACGATAAATGAACACACCGAACATTAGAACCATATTAATTCTGCAAAACTTAAGACATTTTCTGTCACATATGTTTACAGAATACAAACAGTTGTTGCAATTTAATTACATTCTACTTAATATACCAGCATTGCACTGATGAAATATGTTTTAATGACAAGAAGGCAGTTTTTTAAAGGAGATAATGTGTTTGCAAAGTTGAACAGAAGAAATTAATTTAAGCTACCAACTTAGTTAATTGACTTGTTGAAGTTATTTTCAATACATGCACAATTACTATACAGAGATTTCAATTTTTTGCTTGCAAATTTTCGTAATGCCGGCATTGTAAACTTGTGAAAAGTGTAAATTGAATTTTCAAATTAGAATTTCTCCAAAACTCGAGCGTTGCTTGCCTGCCAGCGCTCAGAACATGGTTGTTATTACAAGGAACGTCTGTATGAAATTTTATGCACACCGCGAAGCGATTGGGATCCTTAGTAACTCGTACTGCTCAGATCTTGCAAATGCTCGGTAGCTTTCAGCTGCTCGTGTACCAGCTCATAGCGTACGATTCATGGACGCACAATTTTGGCAGGACGAGTGTGGCTGCTCACGAAAGGCACGAAATACGTACCAACAAACTGGAAATTCGGAATTTCTATAAAATATATTTGCTGTAAGCTTCAATGCAGAGGATGTCCATTTACCATCGGTTCCTTCCCCATTACCATATTGCCACTAAGGCAACATGAGACAACTCATCTTGTCGTTGCAAATGTCAAACGATTATCTTAAGAGTAACATTTAAAATGTGTTATAAAATTAGAATAAAAAGTATATTCAACAGTCTTTTGCAGAATAATTTCCGGACGTATGAATCAAAAAAAAACTTGTCTTTGCGACAAGTCAATAAATAAGAAAAATAATAAAACAAATTTTATTTTATTTATCATAAAATAAATTATAATAATATAATAATAGACAATTTGGAGTACCAATAAACTTTTTTGCAATAAACTACATCATAACATGGCAAATAATATTCCTCACCTATGCAACCAATGTTACATAATTTGACACACGTATTAATTTTGACATTGTTCCAAACATTGGAATAACATCTCATTTTGTTATTTGTAATTCGGAAACAACTGGACGGATTGTCGAATATTCCACAAGTAGCATAAGCATTGCGACGTTGTTTCTAAACAATACCACAGTTGATTAGGTCCTTGATTACTTCCGCCTTAACTAGTCGAGAACCAAATCAACACTTCGACAAGGACTTGGCTGTAGAAATGTGTCCCTGGCACGTGAACTTCCCTAGCTTGTGAACCCATAATAATCCATCAAAGTTTCCAGTGAGCAGTACTCGACGATTTGCATCCGAATTGCTATAGAACTTTCAATAATCGACTTGGAGAATTGTTCAGTTAGGCATTGCCTAAATTGTTTAGCTTACAGCAATCATCAAACAATTAAAACCGGCATACCAACATCCTAAATAATTTATAAATAGGCATAGGAAATTTAAAGGTAAATTAAAACAAGCCAAAAGTAACTAAGAGATTTTCAGCAATTTTAGAACTTGATCAGCAGATTTTAATTTCTATCGAGAAATTTCATTGCCTTCGACAATCTAGATAAAGTTTAATTTCAACTGCTTATATTGATATCATTAAGGCTCTTAAATTTCACCACTAGTCACACAGTATGATCAACATAATTCTTACAAAGCAATTAAACAAAACTAAAAGCATTTAAGACCTGCGTAATATGCATCTGCCGATCCAAAGTTAAGATAATTCCGTAACGTAAATATTGTAATTTATCAAAAATTAGGTGAATGTGGTAACTTTTTGCGATGGTTATGCACGAAAATATATATTCCACGAGTGATCTGAATACTCGACGCGATCCTTCATGCAATTTGACTCGGCATTTTACTGTCGAGGCACTGAAATCGCATTCGAATAATTCATGTAAATTTCGTCTGTCTAAATTCCACGGATTCATTCCGCATAAATCAGTCGGCAGTTTGGCTTTATCTTTCTCAATGCTGACTACTCTGCTAGAAAAGTTCGGCGCCACCACTCAATGAGAAAGCTCCCAAAGAATTGCTTATAAATATGGCGTCTGAAGTGGGACAAGGCTTTAGTGTGGTAAATCATCAAGTTGCATCACTTATTTAATATTTAAGCGATGCTAGGAAACATCGTACAAACTGAAATTGCCCTTGAAATAATATGCACTCTTGGAGCGTAAAGTAGAAAACAAATTGCAGTGGCAAATAACTCTTGTATTTGTCTTCCTTTTATCCAACTGCAAAGTCAACACAATGGTGTAGAGCTGTATGCCATGGAGTAAGCTCTCTTTTGGACTTTGGGTCGACTATCAAAAACGAGTTGTGAAAGAATCTTTTTCTATTCTAGCAATTCGTCGCATGCTTATGATTATATAATGCGGTTAGCTACGCATTGCGCACTGCAGATTTAATACATAGATAGCGCTGGTTGCGAGTCGGCGAAAAAAGAGAAATGCTGTTGGGTCATGTCGCAGTTAAAGCAGGGCAAACGATATTTTTCCAGCAACGAGGGATTAACTTTATGATAATGTAAAGTGAAACTAGCTGAAGCTAAAACCGGAAATGAAGATTCGCCCCTCCACCGGATGTGTGGTTCCTCTCGGTAGCTCGAGCGTTCGTGCTGTGGACAATCATCAAGACCCAACTGGTTATCTCTTTCCAGCCAATATACATTTGCTGCTAGGACGTCTTACATAAAATTTATGGACGGGAAATTGTCCAAGCGAGTTGGTTAATATTGTCCACACTAAATATCTATAAATCAATAAATGTGGTTATGGAGATTTTTTTCCGTTTTTAGCTTGGAAATTCAATGCAATGAAGATTCTCAAGTCAAGTCAGTTACAGATTGATTCATACTTTGCTTGGTGGACACCTGTGCAATCACTTAGCGCAAAGCCAATTAATCTTATTCGGTTTAATTAATTAAATTTGTCGGCGTTCAAGGAGGCAGGCCGCACTGGTGGTGGTGGTGGTGGTCTTTGAAATGTGCTGCATGTATGTTTGCTCCCTTGGTTCTCGTTTTAACGGTGTTAACCTCCACGCTTTTCAAGCACGCTGTCGAGCTTTCTCCTGGTGTGAGCCGCCTGAGGGCAGAGTGTAACAAAGAGGAAGTGTTGGTAAGTCAACGGAAGGAGTTGAGCACACAGTCTAAAGAGCTTAATATAAATCATTTCCATTTATGACAAGACGGACGAAACGACGAGTTGACTTCATTCCCCGAATTATTATACTTTGCCTGTTGTATGCACTGGAATCCCGGGAGTGGAGCCAGACGGGGTTGAACAGTTGGTCCAAGCAATGCGTTCATTCCTACCACCGGCGCTTATAATATTAATGAGTTTAAACTGTATTAGGAGGCGGATGAGAGAGTTGCCGGTGCGTCAGCGGGACCAAATTGCTTTCTGAGCTTGGTGCCTGTTTAGAAATAAGGGTACCAAGTACATGCATAGCAGATGTAGTTACTTTTGCTCAAAATATGCTAAGCGACTAAAGGACTAATCGTGTTTTCAAATCATTATTGATTCGAGTTGCTAATGTAGCTAAGTATTTTAAATTGTCCGAATGTTTAAAATACACTGAGTTTCCGTGAAAATCTTCGCAAGTCAAACACTGCAAAGAAGCCGGCTGTGTATTTTCATGAGCTTGCCCTTACCACCCATCTCCACTAATTGGGAAGTCCCGTTCCCAGTCGGAAAGTTGCGGAAAGTGTTAATTAACAAAAAAAAGCGCCTCATCTTCGCAAGATCCGTCTGATGGTTTTCCTTTCAATGCTTTAATACGTGCGGCAAACTTTTCCAGCTAAACTGCGGCGACAACTTAGCAAATAAATGTTTCTCTTTGTTTCTTCTTCCCGACTTAACTAAAATGTAATGAATGAATCAAACGTCAAAAATGAACACCTTACTATTATTATTACAATAAAAATTCGAGAAAGAAACAGTTAATTTATGCGTGTCATAAATAGATTTCGTGCTTTACAAATAGTGTTCATTATTTCTGTTTTTCTGACTCCTCTTGGAAATGCCCGATGTCGAAGAGGCGCAAACGGTGAAACAACATTCGGATGTAAAAAGTGCAGTGGGCGTCGAGCGTTGTGTGAAGATACAATACGTTATTTATGCGACTTATGGTAATAAAAGACAAAAACGTTTACTCTTTACACACACGACATGCACCTACCGCACCTAATATCAATCCCAGTGTATAGCATCTTCCCGAGCGCAGGGAGTGAAGGTGGCATAAAAAAGAAAAATTCATTTAACCTGTCACTGATATATGGATAGAACGTACACCCATTCACAAAAGCATCATGCATTAAACATCCATTATCCAAAACATCGCATATGCAATCCTATTAAACTCACTGACATTGACTGGCGTACCTATTTGCACGTTAAACAAATGCAAACTAAAATCAGACTATTTTATTGGCATAAAGTCTGGGCATTTTTGTCAAATCAGTGGCTGTAAAGGATGAGAATTAAACCCAAAATAGGATAATATCAACTGCAAGAAGCGATGCCCTGAAATTTTAGAGTTGAAGAACATCGAATCCTTTCAACTCCAAATTGTCAACAATATCAAATTGATTGCCTACGTTTGATTTGTGTCCATGTGAAGATTACGACTGAAAGGGCATGGAACATGTTAATTCAAATTAGAAATTTACAACTTTTCATCAAGCTAAGTACCTCAATGATAGGAGGTTGGACTAGCATTCGTGCATTTGTAATATAAATCGTCAGTGATTTTCTTTCCAACATGTTTTCCTCAATATATCATCGGCAAATGCAAGGGCAGATGTCCTGATCTAATCTACCTTATCTAGATGATAAGGTAAAGTGGAGTGGTCCTGCATATTGAACTTAATTCAATATTTGTTTCCAGTTTATCATGGTGTTAATAGTTTAGCAGTAAAACCCAGTAGCATCTGCAACCTAACCTTAACTATAATTAACAAGTTTTATTGGGTTAGCTGAATAGCTGTGCTTGTGTCTAGTTATTCTCAGCATGGACTTAAAAGTCCTTGCAAATAATATACTTTAAAGCATATTAATTAGTCATCTTTATATTAATATCTTGATGTCCAATCTACACCAAACTAATGAAATACATTTTAATTACTTCCCAACAACTAGAGCACGCATTACAATCGTGAACGATTAATGCACTCTCCAATAGTTTGTTTGCTCGTATTTATTACGAATATTACGATCCTTTTTGCTGTGGAGCATCATGTAAATCATTAAATGCGAATCATAACGCAGCGTCGCAAAGCGCCACACACATCCGGCCCCAAAAACGCGAGACGCACTGACTCCAGTATTATGACCACGCTGCAATTGCTTTCCGGGCATGGGCTGGTATGGGTGGTAATTCGACATATACGAGTTTGCTAGCCACGCTCTTTGGACCGCAGCCAGACTAATCTGGCTCGGTCGTTAATAAACAGGACGGCGCGATATGATGCTATATCCAACGATTTTAAGTCGTTGCCACTGTTGCCATTCGTGGATTCGAAATTCAATAAAATTAAAAAAAAAACACTGAACAAAAGCAAACAGGGAATGATTTTCATTCACATAGATGCGTACGATTGCAATCTCGTAGCAAGGCGGAAACCCAGCAGAATTCCAAATCATCAACTGAAATAGTTTATCAGTACGGAAGTTGGTAGTACACATAAAATTGAGAATCATACTCAGCACTTATTCGTGGATTAGATCGAAATAGAATGAGATATGAAGTGAATTTAATGAATAATTAAAATCTTCATTGATTTCGAATTGTGCAAATTGCTCATTTGGCATTTTTTGCGCATGGTTTCATACGCGTATCGATTCCATTGCTGAAATTTAATGTAACCGCATACCTGTGTTTAATTAACTGTGTCTTTTTCATTTTCTCTGTTTGTTTCCAACTAATGACGCGATATATTCGCACGTGAAACCTCGATGCGGCCGTGCAAAATGGGTTAATATGGGTCGCATCGCTTGTACAGGGTGGTAGAGCTAAAATAGGAGCATGTTAATGTGAAGTTATCTACCCTCTTGGAGAAAGGACGATAAAACGGCGAGAAAATTAAATTTCCTCTTCGGAAACCACAACTCGGGATTCAGAGCCAGTTACAATGTGCTGAAAATACGGTGCGTTTAAAGCGGTTGTACTGCAATGAAGGGCATTGAGCGACAAACCTGAAAACATCGAAATGTGCAGGAGGAGAAACATTGGTAAAAGTATACTGTCCATACAACGAAAGCCGATAAGGTGAACCATTGCGGTAAGGAAATGTACAGAGATGTTAAACACATTCCCTTAGAGCACAAGAAAAAATCGTTTTGACATAAAAGAGAGCATAGAATAATTTACGGTGCGCAAAAGCAAATAAAATTATTTTTTCCTCAAATAGATTACCGATAATATTTTATTATTTATTTACGCTGCACCATTACTTACATAACCCTGTTTGATAACACAAACAATCATTAATAATCATTAATAATAATATTTATAATCTCTCCTTACTTTGCTTGATTTTTATTTAAGCCTAAAGTTTGCAATTGCAATTTTCTATGCTATAGGTTGCATAAAGATTGATTGATTAATATGATAGTGATAATAAAATTAATCATTTTTGCCAAAGGAAGTGGCTGTGAGGATTGAAAAAGAGCTTCATTTCAATCACAAGCAAAACCAATTAAAATTCAGAACTGCTGCTTTGCAGTATTCCAATATGATAATCACTTAACACGATAGTAAAATGAATGTATCTGCAGGCTTTAGAACAATTTACTATAATATGCATATGTCAACAATAAAGTCGAAAAACATCATATGTAATTTATGGCAACTCTTTTAAATTGTTTATGCAAATTGTCCATTTCCTTCATGAGGGGTTTTTATACTTATTTGTAGGAAAAACTTCCACGTCGGTGTTGGCAAAATGTGACATCTCGCCGCGTTAGGGCGGCACGATGATGAATTAAACGAGAGCGACGCAGTAGCGACCACAACCCAGAGAACGTCTGTCGTCGCGGTCCGCGTTAATTGAAAAACCGCGAGCTACGCGTAGGACGGCGAATTAAAAGAAACGAGCACATGTGGGCCCAATGTAAAATCTGCGTAGTGGTGGTAGAAAAAATGGTAACAACAACGATGCTAGGGCATGTTATCGCACAAATATTTAGGACCCATGTGGTGATTACCCCGCTGGGGGTCAATAACATTTCTAATTTGTACTGGGTAGAAGCTGAATCAGTCCGTTCTTTTTAAAAAGCATACATTTGCTAAATCTATATATGTATGTATTGTTTATATGTTACGAACTAGTTGATGAAGTATGAACAACCTGCGTTAGCCAGACCAAAACATTAAAATCCAAGTCATGTCCTTTCTCTCTTCATTAGTCCATAGCGAATTTTGTACGAATTAGCTTTGCCTACACCTTTTAAAACTTACTCCGAAAAGTCTTGAAACCAAATAGCTTTTAATTATTACCCTAATTTATTTCTGAGATGTCACTTTTATTGCTGCGGTATTGGTACAATTGTTTGGGTTGGTACCATTGACTTCCAGTTAATGTCACATGAAGGGAATCAAGCCAAAGCTAATGAACTAATAGTCTCTATTTACGAACATACATGATTGTCACACAATCAGACAAGAATGAGAAGACCCAAGGTGAGGTATGTCCTCACTCTCTCTACCAGTTAACAACTGCTTTCGTACGTCTTAGTATTGCTTGCGCCATTCAAAAATTAATCCGAACAAGCTTGTATCTAAATAGCTTTCAATTATTATCTTAATTTATTTCTGAGATGTCACTATTATTTCTACCGTATTAGTACAATTGTTTGGGTTGGTACTACTGACTCCTCCAGTTGATGTACCTTCAGACCGAAGCAGACCGAAACTAATAAGCTATCAGCTCGTATTTACGAAAACATACGACCGTCATGACAATCAGACATGAACGAGAAAACCCAAAGCATGTCCTTACTCTCTCTGCTCTTCCTACTAATTAATAATTCTGTTGAATATCTTAACCTTGCGTAAAGTATCCAAATATTAATGATATAATAAAGATACTGCTTTAAACTTTTCTGAGACAAATTTGAAATACCTAGCTCTAACATGTGTCATTCATTTACGTTGAGGAAATATATTAAGTTGGTAGCATATATTGTCAATTTTCCATTATAAAACACTCAGTATCTTTTCGTATCTTTTAAACAATTACTCCTTTTGAACTCCACTGCTTTCCGGTGCCTCCTCTCGCATGACATTCCGCACTGGCAAAAGCAATTTATGGAAATAGAAATCAATTTACATACTGTAATTGGAACGCAGGTATATTAAAATTATCTCTTAATTAATCCAAGCTCACCCAATAAAATACATCCACCATGTATCCAAACACAGTGAAAGCAACAGGAAACAATAAAAATTTCCATAAAAACGGATCTCAGATAACTACGCCACTTACAAGTATACGAAGACCACAAACACATCACGGGATTAAAACGAATGCAAATTGTGATTAAGGCAGCCTATAATTCTACTGCTTAGAGGACGAGGAGCACGCGTTAATAAAGTTGCACTTGTTCTGACAACACTCACTTATTTGCAATTGCTTCGCACTGCGTTGACGTGTTTGCTATAATTAAATGGCAATTAATCAATACTTTATATCGCATCACATTTAATCCACTTGTGGGTAGGTATCTGTGCGCTTCCATACATAAATGAGGTATGCATTAATTAGCGATGTTTATTGATAATGATACTTCACATTAAATTTGCATCGGCCGATATATGATATTTCGTAATGAGGAGCAATGCAGAAATTTTAATTAATTATGTCGATGAATTTAATTATTTTCATGAATATCAAGTGGAATATTTTTAGGAATTTCTCTAGTACTTATGAAAAGCCTACTATATAAGTACAATTGAAAAATCAACTCTATGATTGCTATGGGCACGTTTTACTGCTATCATTCGTATTCCGCATTGGAATGGCATTGAGTACACCCTACAAAAGTTGGGCATGGATCAAGTCTAGGCACGGAAACATGAAAATCATTCAAAATCTCCTTTCAATATCGAGTATGTTGCGAAATATAGTTATAGGAAAATTTTACATATATTACACTCAATAATGTGAGTAACGCAGTAATACTTTTCAGAAACTTCCGTTCTTTACAGAATATTTTACCATTTTGTTTCAGAATACATAGATAGTGAATATACTGCCAGTGCTCTTTCAACAATCAATTATTCCCTGATAGAACAATCCTAGGGGAGTATTTTTATTGACACAATGGTTTGGGTTGGCACTATTGACTCCAATTGATGACAGATCAGACGATGTCAATCGAAGCTAATGTCATTGACACTTCGGGTACGTTCGGGTGTATAAATGAACATGATGACTTTTAAATAATTCCGAAAACTAGAAAATTTTAAAGCAATCAGATGTATATTGATGGAATATTGAGTATAATATACGTCCAACCGTTATTAAATTAAATCAGCCAAACAACAAAACGGCCCACGTTGCAACATGATACTTCTAGTTGGCTTTATTAGTGCGAGCGCTGAAGTTATCTTATTCCATAAGGCACGGAAGCCCAGGCTGAAAGTTGGTCCACTTGAACGCTGCTAAAGTGCGCTCGCGAGCGTTTCGCGTATCAAGATAAATTAATCCGGGACTGAAATTGTGTCGGTTAATTGAAATGCATGATAATGTACGATATCCGAACCAATTTGTCGATTAAATCCGCCGTTTCTAGCGCGGGAGTTGAATGGGGCCCCCTCATCTCCGATAATATTCCGCCAGCGTCATTGCGTGGGCGAGAAGGCTCGTGCCCGCGTTAAAAGATTGATCCGATGGATATGTTTGCATTATCCATGAAGGCCGACGACAGATCCCAACACGAGTGATGGTCCAACCTGCTCAACATTGGATTGTACTCTAATACGCTAGCTAATAAAAACGGATAGGAAATAAACGAAAATAGATTTTTTGCGAGACTGTAATTAACCTGTGACATTTTCAGTCGATAAAAACTACTGCTTACTCTCCAGTCCTCATTTGTTTTCCTTCCTCCGTATTCGTTAAAACTTTTATTTGCCTCTTAGCGATACATTGTGGTTAAACTCGTACATCCTTGCCATTTTCTTTCCTCTACTTGTTTCGGAGTATACTTTGTCGTTCGTATTCTGAGCTCTGGGGTTGCTTATGTCTTCCCATCCTCTCATAGTGCACAGGTTCTTGCCCCACAACTTGGTTGCGTGGTGACGCGGGACATAAACTCACGCTTGGATAGGTTTGAGGAGTTTTCAGGGCTGTTAAAAAGAATAACGACAAAGCTGTAAAATTCGGACCCTTTTCGTAAAACGGTTACAATGCTTGCATCATGTTCACCTTAACCGTCTTTTGCTTTTGTTCGATGTATTCATCACATTTAACTGATGAGCCTTGTTAACCGGCTAGCGGTTACGATTGTTTCGCACCTTCTTGTCTTCTTTTTTTCGTATTCATCCATTGACTCCTGCCATCAGACCGTCTATAGTTCATGGCTGCAACCCGAAGCCCCAATAAAACGCTTTAGGTTTGATTACCTCAATCGCAGGTCGGAAAGAGAAGCCGTAAAATACAACGATAGGTTATGAAAAGTCGTAAAGCAAAAACAGCCACAGTGGTTAAATTATATTAGTGAAAAATTAAACTTTCCTTTAAAGTCTCATTTTACAGGATGTGATTTGTTCATAACCTCCATTAATTTAGGGTAAAAGCTCAAAAATAAAATGTTGAATGGCTTTCGGCTTGTAAGTCATTTGTATGATGTTATCTGCCAGTTATTTTGGAGAAGTGCCATAGAATGCTTGCTTTTAAAAGGATTAAAACAATTTTTTGCCTTAGAATGTGGTCGATATTGATGTACGCATCCGTTTCTTTTCGCATCGAATATCTCTGACTGGCAGAAGGAACGAGACCGTACGCGGAAAAGAAAATTTATAGTGAGATAGTAGTAATAGTGACGCCAGCGTGTCGCTAAAGCGTCTCGCCGCCTTTCGACGAGCATCTAGATTTTCCGCGTATCAACCGGCGTCGAATCTTCCAAGTTCTTCCACTTTGTTAGTCTCAAAATTCCCTCTTTCATTCACTCGTTGCTCTGCAAACTGCGATGCGTTCTATTCGTTTCAGCGTTGGGAACGGAATGGCTCGACCATCAAGATGAGCAGGAGCCAAAAAGGGCCAAGAACAACACAATCGTCGCGAAACGCCATGCCAGCGATGAGTGGTAGCTGTTGAGGTTACTTCCAACGATGGGGTGAGATGCTTTCACATAGTTTGTTATGAAAAATGGAAGGCAGTCCTAGCGCTGCAAAGGATCCAATATCTGCGTTTATTACTGCAAGCCAGATCAATGCAAAACTGACTTAGGTAATTATTCGAGATGTTGTTACTCCAGCATAATTCCAACTCAAGCTACCGGATGCAATGTAAGTTTGCATATTCTGATGCATATTTATAGCTTGTCTCAAACGACCAGTATCTTATGGCAGTGGTTTCAAGGGTTTGACTTGTCTACCAAAAGTAAACCAATGCACAGAGTTGAGTGTGGTTCAGTGGACGAATGACTGGAAGCGTGAATAAAACGGAACTTGGCTCCTTTAACCACTCCATAATTTATGGCCGGTTTCAGTCATTGCGCGATGGTGGCTGGAGTGGATAGTGTTGATATATCTGTGTGGGGCCGTAATGAAATCGGCTAACGTTTTGACGTTGCGATCTTTCACTGCGAAAAATATCCTTAAAAGTGGACACATCCCAAAACGACGTTTGGTGCTTAGCAAGCGTGGCAATTAGAAACAGCCGGTCGGCCCTAACAAACATTCGCGCGTCTCTCGTTGATGGCATTCGGTAATGTATTGAGACGTTAAAGAGGCTTACCAACCCCTTTCGGTCCCGAATCTAATAATCTTTAAACGTCGATAAAATGTCGCATTTATGACCCAAACGACAGCTGCTATTTTACGATTCGTTTTGCACATAATAGGGACGTACTACGCGTGCGGGAGGAGAATGAATCTCACGGGCAACATGCACGTGAGGGAAGGAGGCACAAAAGATCAATATCAGAAAATTGACCGTTTACGAGGGTCTGTTTGTGGTTAGTGGTTGGTAGGATTGGAATCAAGTGTGCTGTACCACAATTTCTTGTTTTCAAGGTAATGGTCAGAAAGTTACATTAAAAGGAAGAAATAAAAGCCCAGTGAAAGCATTGGGCTTTAAATGTGGCAAATGTTAGAACACAATAAATGTATGTAGATGAATTCTAAAATAGTATTCACCATTTCTTCCATGTTAGATTTGAAAGCTGAATGAATCGAATAATTGTTGAGTGAATAATTTAATTGTTTGCTTATAAATCACATACCCTGCTGCATTTCACAATGCAACTATTTACTCTAAAGTGGTCTGCTCGTCATGTGCAAACATGCAAACTACAATCAAACAGTAACCCACAAACTACAGGTTATCCATAATTAAATGCTACAGTTACAAGCGCAGGCAAGATGGCAGCTTGGTGGTAATATTATACGCAGTGTAAGTAATGCTTTCGCTGACCAACCCACCGGTATACGGGCTCACAACCACCCCAATACTATTTGTCCATTCCAGACGTTTGCGATCCGCACTATCGAGTCCACGTTGAACACGAGCTGATGCCAGTCGAACAAACAACTACCCGTTGGCCATTTGTAGTTCTTGCGTTTTTGCTCGAGTAGTTGTGACAAGAGGAATTAGGACGATTCCTAGGGTTCCGGATCGATCAGATTGCTGCATTGTATACCTAATGTAGCGCAAGCGGGGCAGGAATTCGTTTGTACTCGTGCTACTCAAAAATCCCTTAAGAATTCCTACATCGGATGGCATTGAAGTTTATTTAGATCCTTGACGACTTGAGAAATTTATATTAAATCTCATCTGCCATTAAATTTGCATGCTTCATTTAGATGGTTGTTGTTCCTTGTGTTTCTTATTGCGGTGTCTTAGCCATGCAGTTCCTGTTTGGGGGTTTCCGTAAAATATGCCAGTGTGACTAGCTCCAGAAGCAATATATCCGGTTAAAATGGGTTAAAGTTAGTAATAAAGTTACCAACATTTCATTCCTGTACACATTGTACTTGCAAGCATGCAGCGCGTCTTCTTGTGACTGCATCGAAATACGGTCACGCATTGCAACTTCCCTCGAGTTAACGGCGCAATAACTAAGGAAAACGTATGCAGGGAAAACTCTTTTTGTCGCGCTCAGTGTACGCCACTGAATCAGGTTTAATGCAATGCATGGTTTTGAAGTCACCGACTTCCAAGCGGATATGACATTTACATGAGAGGAAAGAAGCAAATGGAAAACGCTCGTCGGAGCGGAAAGCTTCACTTTTGTGCTCAATATACTGGGATTTTCTACATATTTAAGAGCGCAATTTTATTGCTCAATATATTCAATGATTTGTTTCAGGACAATTACCGCTTTAGTGCAAGAACATATAGTGCCATTTTTGAAATCATAGTATAACTGAATGAAGCGTCCTGCAGGACCATCAAAAGAGCAATGCATATTTAGATTGTTGATCTGCGAACCCAATTTACTCAAAATGTAGCATTTTGTTCTCATTTCAATTTTAGGTTACACAACCTGTACAGGTTAGGTATATTTCAGTGTATTGGATATATAAAAGTTACGACGCTTTCGTGTGCCCCAAGCAAAAGTGAAATTATTATTAAGGACCCCCCCGTATGAAGAGATCGTATGATTATGTAATAAATGTCATCCAACCCTCTCATACACCGTAAAAATATATGATCACTATATTGTGACATGGAACACAAGTCAGTCTTGTTATACAGAAACGTCCTCAGAAGTACATTTATTCAAATATTTACATACGTAAAATCTAATAACATAAATGAGGTCTTTCCTTTTCAGGTAGGTATTTCACAATTTCACTTTATCATTATGCACAATGAATCATTTTACTTCAGTAGTAGAAATTTTAATTTTCCATCCAAAAGAAAAATTACATCTGATGTTAGTAACAGAGCGTAGCCATCCACAGCAAGATGCTAATTAATTAAAATATTAATTTCGAGGCAAGCACGTACCACGAAGCAGATTTTTCTACTAAATTTTCAACATTGAAAATGCCACAGTAACTCTTCGCGTGATTTATTGAAGGACGCCGGTTAAGTAATTAAGCTGGCAGGTGCAGGATGCTTCCAAAACGAACGGACAATCCGGCAAGATTATGAGCACGACCATAGCACGGCGGCGGCGTTTGCCGCGAACACGTTCGTTGCCTTATTCGTCGATTCCGCTGGTTCTTCGCTAAACGTGCTTAACCATCCATCATGTTGCAAGGTGACACGGCGCCGTTTTAATAAGCTTGCCGCGTCGCCGTCGATATATCGATACATCAAAGCAAGGCAAAGAAATTTATTATCGCGCACACCAGCGCAAGGACGAAAACAGGAGCAGAATAATGCAGCCATTGCATTTAATCATACTCTGCAAACTTAGAAGAAAGCACTCGAAACAAACGCTGCGCGCAACGGGAAGCTTATTAAATGAGGCAGACCATGAACAACTTCCGCGTTTCAAAATTTCATTATTTATCATCAAAAGGCTGTAAAAGTTTGCATCGGGCAGCTTTTCCATGTGGCTGCAGAGGTAGAATGACAGATGGTGAGCGTTCAATTAATGAACCAGATTGCGCACCTATAAAACTCATGGAAACATGAAAAGTTAAAACTTAACTACGCTCATATTTGCCTATACTTGCTGGAAATTCGTGGAGTAATATAACATTGACTGAAAAGTAAGACGTTCAGCCGCCAGGAGGAACCCATACTTGCTGGAGTAATAAATGTTTTGCAAGAAGTGGTGGTATTAAATCTCTTTACCGTGAACTCTCCCTACCGATCCCAATGCAGTAAATCAGAGAACCTCTCAAAAGTTAAATTATGATTATACATAACCGTCCTTGAGATGTTCTTCGGTGTCCTTTTGCTATTACCACCAGTTCCTGCCTCTAATGTTCAGCACTTTGATGTGGTCTAATAGATAATTCATTTAGCTGCAATACTTAAATTAGTAAGAATTAAAATTCAAGAGAAGGTCATGAAAATATCACAAAGTTAAAGACGTTACATAGTTTTTCTAGCATTTCTTAATTCACGTACTCTAGAGACCAATTAAGTAGCTCACCGCTCCAACTTTTCCAGTTCTCCCGAAATGGTTTTCGAAATTTTCTTACGGGCTACATGCTTTATCACAAATAACCAGAAAACAACTGTATTTACACCATTGCCCCATCTTTAGCAATCCCTAGTAATGACGAAGAAAATCGATTATTTTGTAAACAAAAGCGGCGCAGGCATGAACTAAAAATTCCACAACCCATTACAACCTTAAAAAATATGTAAAGGATGTAGACCCACTATTAAAACGAATCTTAATGCGAATGATGAATAGGAAAGTAAAGCTTAAAACAAAGTTAGCATATGAAATATTCAAATACACTGCACCAACAACAAAATAAACCATTTTGTACTACTAGCGCCACTCACAGTTGTTTGGCGCTGAATTCACTTCGGCTTGCTTCGTTGTTGTGACAGTAAATAATGACAACCCAAACAATTGTACCAACACAAATCGAGTAAGTATCTAGTCGTAATATTTTGTTTCCTTAAAAACAAATAAAAATTAAATAAATTAAGCGAGAAAAATTGAAACCTATTTGAGTATAAATTTAATGAAATGTAAACAAATAGTATATTATTTTCAAATTGATCTATGTCGTAGTTGTATGAAATTCCTGCAATAATTTATCAATCCGAAGATATTTCATTATTTATAAATCAAAGGAAGGTAAGGTGATATCTGGGAGAGAGCAAACACGCGGAAATATAAACCCAAGATAAAATTTGTAATTAAGCGTTTTTGTTGTAATTTAAGCAAGCACCCGCAAGAATTATGCGTTCTGCGACCCTTCTTGAATTAGCAAAATGTAGCAAGCCAACACAATCGCTTGCAACAAATAACGCAAACGGCCGGATAATTAACTTGGTCTCAGAGTACAAAGGAAGCCGTCTTTCACTCACATTTAAAATGTTCCGCACTTATTCCCCACAGACAAGTTCTCGCTGTAGGAAAATTCTGCATTTTTAGGTGTTGTTCCCGAATGAAATGTGATAAATGTAACATGCAGTTTTGCACATAACCCAACAACCAGAATTAGTACCTTGAGTTAATTCCTCGTAACTAATAACACGACTAAAGGTTAACATGGGGCCATGTATTTAAACAACAAGACTATGCCAGCAACAAAACTGCGATACCAGCGTATATGTCCAAGTGACAAGCAGTCAGTTCCACGAAGGGGGTTGGTACTAGTAGATGTCCTGCCCGATGCATTCGCCATGTAACTTTCCCATCTGGTACGAACAGCATATACAACGGTCCAGCACAGTTTGAGCCAAACTAGCCCGCAAACTAATGTGCCACCCTCGCTAAGATGACCAGAGAAATCCGAAGGAAGCTGGACAAGGCTTTAACGCCCTCGAGCAACGTCGGCCCCGACTCTTCCAAACACTACACCAGAACCTTCCTCAATAACACTCGTGTAGCATGAACTATCAACCGAGCACATGCCTAACGAACTCGGCAGCGCGACGGAATGCTAAAGACATTGTGTGTTAGAATTTTGGTGCTCCATTTAGTGACCACCTCGCTTTGCTAACTCCGAGAAATACCGCTATATTGCTTTGCATTCATGTCGGCTTCATTTATAGAGTCGACGAGAGCAGTTCAATCGTTACGCACTTGCTTAGGCAGCAAAGTTTTCTTCGTATTGCTCACAAAATCCTAGAGCTAACCCAGAAATCGTAGACTTAATTTGTTTCCCTAAGAGAATGGATTTAGGAAGTAAAATTAAACAGATGTTTAATATCAAGTGTTTTAGATATATTTAACCACTTTTCCTGCTCATTTACCACAAAGGGCATTTTTCCTTTTACAACCAAATCCCATTATCTTTGCCATTCAATTTAAAACTCACCATCGTTTCTTCTGAATAAAAACGCAGAAGATAGGTGTAGTTAATTCCGCAGTTACAGAATTACAAAGTGCAAGTGAAATAGAGTGGAGCATTGTAGAAAGTAAAAAAGTTAAACAAAATCCAATCAAAGGGAACGTAAAATACTGCCATCAATTTTCATATGATTCTAAGTGGGACAAATAAAAGAACTACTTACCGACGACAACAGGAGCAAGAGCGATAGCAGGATGAAATTCATTCGGTGGGTTTTCATCATTGCGCTAGCGTGGCGTAGCGCCACTTGGTACACGTGAAACGTAATTTCTAATTTGCTACCACTGCTGGTTCTTCACGTTTCCAAGGCATTAAGGACGACTGCAACAGACAGAGGAATACGGAAATTAATTTTACATTCTTAATTAAAGCCAGTCTACAATACCAACAAACAAGAACAAGTATGATTAATAAATTAGAGCGGAATTTCGTAAACTGCAAAGTGATGCACACCGGCATGCTGAATATCTCACTTTGGAATTTGTTGCGTTTGCGCTCTATGAAATGTAATTAATTTTAATGCAAATAAAACGCTCGCTTAGCTTTAGCGAACTATTTCGGTGATGATGGGGTACGTGGGCAAGCAAATAAATAATTAACATGAGAAGAAACGCAGAGGAATTATTCCCTGAAATATTAATTCGTAACCCCAACAATAAAGCATGTCCAGATGTAATAAATCTCGGGAAAATCAACGAAACTATATTTTAATGATAATACAAATACTGCTATGATATTAATGAATTATATGTATATAAAGTTGTTGTTTGTCTCCAAATCTTGATAAGGCCGGGACAATATTCAAATTTCGAACATCAATGCTTACTTTGCTGAAAATATACTTAAAAACATTTTCATAAGCAATTCATTTATTAGCGCTATCACCTATTTCACAACAATTTATCTAACTGTATGCTTCAAAATAGAGCTTGATTAGGTTAGGTTAGGTTAGGTTAGGTTA
>JAODGC010042549.1:21036-52033 GCA_027574925.1 Ecitoglossa quadriceps | reverse complement strand
CGAAAAGTATAAACTACGAAAAAGATCAAAATAATTCAAGGTGAAACATCCATTCAAACAAATTAAAAAAGATGCAAATTAGCAAAGCTTATAAAACGGTGAATTTATTCTCGAAACGTAATACAATTAATTAAATTTATAGTTGAGCAACTTCATACAAGTAAGCTCCCAATAATTTGGTCTGTAAAAAAAAAAAAAAACTTTTAGTAACAAGTATAAAACGGCATTATTACACTAAACGTACCCCCTCAACGTAGTTCCTGATATCTAGTTTTTCATTCTGGGAATGGGCACCATCATCACCACAACCAATGGGTAGCAACAATACGTTCTTTCCAGTTGCCTCTTGGAAAGTTAATGTGACCGGAATTGAACCACCTTCACGGGTTAGATCCGGTTCTACATTATATACGTATTTAGTGGCTTTCCTGGCCGCAACGTAATGAGGATGGTTTGGATCCTCCGTCCATGGTTTTCCACCATGTCCCATGTAAACCTATGAATTTATTAATAAATTGATTGTTGTCTTTATATTCAGAAGCATCGTTTAATATGTTCACTTAACACCTAGCAACTGGAAATGTATGAGAGCAAAATATACAATACAATGCTTATCAGAATATGTATGCGATAGATAACTGAATTCTGTGTACCACATATGTTCAACTTTGCAGCTAATAAAATATATAATTCTCTAGAACTTCTAGGAAATAAAATTACATTACGCGTGCACCGCATAGACATTATCGCAATTTTTTCTTTCAAAAACCCAAGTTATTTCCGCACAGTCAAAAAATTGTTTTATCAGAAAGCAGATAAGATAATTCAAACTTGACCGCTTTGACCGAATTTCGCTAACAATAAACACACAAATGAACATTTACCTTCATCGTATTGGGGGATCCACGTTTAGCCCAATTCTTTTCCAAGTAGGAAACCACATATTTACCGATTTTCTCAGGGATTTGATTCGGCACGATACGAATCGAAAATTTTCCAGTCACCTTACCAGGAATAACTGTCTTAGATCCAGGCTCATGGAAAGCGCCTTCAATGCCATGAATGGAAAGAGCAGGCTGCCTCCAACGATGCATAAGAAGTTGTTCTTTGACCTCATTATGTAGCAGTTTCCGAGTGCCAATGCTGCAACGATAAGCTGGCACATCAAAATGAACCTTCTCATATAACTGCTTCTCTTCTTTTGATAGAGGGGCAACTTCATTGTAGATGTTATCAACAAGAATTTTGCCGTCTTTGTCAACCAGTGTGTTGAGAAGATAAATTAAATCAGCCATAGCCTCATGTCTAAACAAGATTAAAATTATTTAATTAATAATTAAGAACACCAAAGGTAGAAATGTGTTACTTACACTGTGCCACCATATACCCCACTGTGCAAATCCTTATTGGAGCATCCCACTTCAATATTGAAGTAACAGATTCCTCTCAGACCATAGGTAATACAAGGATGGTCATTACCCAACCAATAGTTGTCAGATATGCACACATAGTCTGTTCCAGCTAAGAACTTGTCCTTCTCAGCAAAGAGGAGATCATCCAAACCTTCACTTCCACTTTCCTCCATTCCCTCAAACACAAACTTGAGATTGACTGGAATTTCAGTTTGAGTCTGCTGATATGCTTCAAGAGCATGAATCCAGCAAAGGACAGGGCCTTTGTCATCCGTCGCTCCACGCCCATACATTCTGCCATCCTTCTCAGTGAGTTCAAATGGATCAGTATCCCAACCATCTTCCTTCAAAGCAGGCTGCACATCCAAGTGACCATAAATTAAAACAGTTTTCTTCTTGGGATCATTTCCCAATGAACCAAGTAATACTGGAGGTAAATGAACCTGTTTTCCTAGTAGTTCCTGCATGCCAATGTCGCGCAATGTCGTGGAAACTCCTAACTTCTTCAATCTAGCATCTGTGTAATGAACCATTTTAATAATTTCTGGGCGTTTCTCAGCAGAGGCCGATACTGATTGGATGGCAACGGCCTCCTTAAGGTGTTGGATGTAAGATGTTTTGTTAGCATCAATGTGCCTGTAAAGGACAAAAATGTGCAGTAATTCCACCAGTAATTCCTAACCACCAATATAGTAAATAATATTCTATTTCGTACACGTGATGTACTTACTTGAAAATCTTTTCTAAAGCCGGCGGCACAGACATGGCTATATTCTGCGAAAAAAACGAAAACACACTAGAGGAAACCAGACGCCGGCACAAAGTAGACAAGTGCCCCGTGATCGGAGACAATGCTTATGTACTTGCAAGCGCAGTACGATAACGAAGCATCGCCCCTCCTATATTATTTTTCCCACTCACAAAGCATGTTGACTTTAACAAATGCAGTCAAATAAGTTTTGCTTGTACCAACCACTTTAATGACATGATTAAACAAGTTTATACTCGCCTTCTCGATTTGCTGAGGAAATGTTTTAGCTCCATATGCATTCCCAGATGTTGCTGAATTTTCAATTTTTGCTCACACTTTGCGTGAGTATGCACAATTTGTAGACACATGAAATGTTTAAATCTCAAATTAATTAAAATTACTGGAAGAATCAATAAGTACACAATGTACGACACCTGCTAATTTGCTGTGTAATTAATACTTAATTAACTTTAACAATACCATATGACAAAAAGAAAATTTTCCCATTTTGTTTACAATTTTGTTTAACTTCGGTGCAATCAACTTAATGTATAACTACATGATTTACACGACATACACGAGTTGATAAATTGGTAAACAATATTTTTACAATTCACTGATAAACAGCTACTATTTTGCAGGAAATCAGTCAGTCATGTTCGTCACAAAGTTTTGTATCAATACGCCGAAAACAAAAGAACAGAAGATAACGACGCAAGTGCCAAAGTTCGCTAATGTCTTAACATTTTAATTTTGTTTATCAACAATGTATGCAGCCCAAAAGAATTTCTATTGCGCATGTTTGCATTTCATTTCAAAAACCTATCTATTTTAGGTTAACGTTGTGTAAATATACAACGATATACAATCATTTACAATAATTTTCCACGGTTCTTGGAAGTTTCCTCTAATTTGTTGGGAGTCATAAGCTTAACAAAAGCATCAATGTACTTTGGATTCTATTGTCTTTATGTTATTAATAAGATTATTCATAGATAATGTTGCAATAATCTAGTAGTTCATAGTTCAATGGGTTCTTCACAAGAATTGATAGAGATAAGTGATTTAAATTCAGATCATCTCACTGAACCAACAATCTTACAGGATGCCACAATAACAACAGAATCATCCTCATCACAATCTAACATAGCTAGAGATATTCCATCAATTTCATCCATCCAGGATGATTATGATGATGAGTGTAAAGAGGAGGAAAAAGCTGATGAAAGACCAGCAAAGAAACAAAAATTAGATGACACTGTAGATGATGATGGTGCCTTGTGTGTGATTTGTTATGAAGTCTGGGATCAAACTGGTGAACATCGCATTGCATCTTTGAAATGTGGACACTTGTTTGGGCATAAATGTATTTTACGATGGCTGGTTTTGAACAAAGTTTGCCCAACTTGTAAAGCAAAGGCTGCCAAAAAAGATATTAGATTTATTTATGCAAAGAAATTGATTGCAATGGACAATGGGGAGATGACAAGACTACAGACCCAATTGGAGGACTCTAAAACAGAGAATAACAATCTTCAGCTTGAACTCACAAGTGTGCTCTGTAAATTAGCACTGGTCAATGCAGAGGTGGATAAGTACAAGTTCCAAATTCAACATCTAAAGAGCAGACCAATAATACATGAAGAAGTGAAAGTAGTAGAAAAGCCTTTCAACTTGAAGTTTAAGGATAGTTACATGGTGTGTCCACAGGGTTCCTGTCGAGTTATGGATTGCATTATTAGTAAGGCTACAGTCATTGCATCGATGAAGTCTGGAAATAGTTTGTTTCCTGGATTTGGAGTGAAGCAATTCAACTCTGAGAGTTTTGCTGCTTTGAGTTACACTCCACTGCACTCCAAAATAATCAGAGATCTTAAATTCAACCAAACAAATGCTAGATTGTTAAGTGTTTCTTTAGACAAACACTTCAACATTGCAAATATTTATAGTAATGAAACTAATATTAAGCAAGGCTGTGATGACATGTTATGGTCTTGCTGTTGGGATGCAGGTGAAAACTTATTCTGTCATGATACTTTGTTGTTACAAATCGAAATTATTATTTTCTTCCACAGTAAATCCGAATATCTTTTATGTCGGTGGTCAACAAGGCAACGTGAAACAATTCGACTCTCGATACATCACAGATACAGCGCTTGCAGTGCATCGTGTCGAAGGCGACTTTTCACCGGTGGTTTCAATTGCTTGCATCCCATCGTGCCCAGGAGGTGCCATGCCCCAGGGTGGTTTTATCGCATGCAAACTGAGCTCAATCTGGGCATTCGAAAACTTCAATGGTATGGTTAAACAAAGCCCGATTCCAATTGAAGGGCCGTTTGTCTCAATGGCATACCATGATGAAGACAAACAACTCTTGGTGTCAGCCAGACCCAATGCACGAGAACCTTCAGCACGACACATGGTTTGCAATCTTAGGAAAGACGTTGGTATTTTGACCTACGAGCGCATTCACACATTTTCGACTGGAAAGTTACAAAAAACATTATCGCGCTCCTGTTTTATTCAGAAGGAGGACCATTCTTATGTTGCGACTCCTAATGATGCTGTGGTTCAATTGTGGAATAGTAAAACTGGGTTTCCAGTAACATCAGGAAAAACCTCGGGGTCAATTATTGACTTATTGCCCTTGCAAAATCCGAACGGAGCGCATTTACTTGCATTGTCTGAAAAGAAGCTGAGTGTTTTTAAACTTAGTGATTAATGACTTTATGTTAAATTTATTCATGGCGGCAGGAAGGATTACAATATGAAGCAATTAATTCTTTACTTAACAAGTAATAAATATTTTTTTAAAGACTGGACGTCATTTCATTATTTAGCACTGGGTCATTCAATGGGAATGTCAAGGTCCAAGGAATTCGATGCAATCAATACTTGCATAGATAAGGATAGACTGTGCATATCCCGTTGGTCACGCTTGACACCCGGGTCAAATTTTGATTGTATAGAAATCAAAACAGATATTTATTCAATGTGCTAGTCTTTCATAAGCGCCAAAATATAATCTAAGCGACTAATCCATCCGATTGCGCGGCCTGCAATGCGCAAAAGTTCTTCATAACGATGTTGCGACAATGTTAACTACTTTATTAACAAAAATTAGGCTAACCAGTTTGAGAGTGAGTGCGCTGAACGCGTTTCCAGAGCGCGCGTTTAAGTTTGACTGGGCTTCAACTATAGCGTTGCCTCTTCTCCCGGCATTGCCGTGAGGTGGCAGTGGCATTTTTCCAGAGTGTGGCTGCAGTTGCGTCGCTTCCCGTAAGGTAGCGACTACTGTATTGGTATGTTATCGTAGTCGCCACAAGTGCCAAAACATAACCAAAACGATACACCTGTCCACTAAGGGATTGTGAGACCTGCGATACACAAAATCTCTTCATGGGCGCCAAAATATTACCTAAGCGACAGATCTGTCCCATCAGCGCTGGAGCGATCTGATCCTATTGAAGGCTTTAGTAGAACGCATATTTAGTCACGTTATCTAGGAGTTAATAATTCAAGTAAATTAAATCCATAACTTTCTGAATACGACACACCTGTGATAATAATGAAATATTGCTGAAGTAAGTTCACATTTAAGTTATATAGAGATGATAGTCAACATACACCACAAAATTCACTGCAAGTGTTGGATAGAACATAAGCAACTCATACTTAATTGAATAAAAATACTGTATTACAAGTTTACTTAAAACATTAAATACTTGGTAAGTGACAACTCATCTCAAAACCATGAACATCAGACACTTCATAACTAAGATTAACAAAACATCAAACTAAAATAATAAAATAAGATGTATTTGAGTTTTATCTCAGCAAATGAAAAAGTATTAAAGCAAAGATGAATATCATTTGTCTTTTTATTTACTTGCATTGTGTAGGTGTTGCTCATTAGTTTCTTGTTTTAAACCAGTTCAACACAAATCACTGGGAAATGTAACACAATTCTATCAACAAAACAACCTTTAAATGCAGTCACAATGAAAACTCACACACCACTTTCAACAAAATCGCGGTTTTGTACGCATTATTGTAATGCAATTTTGTAAATCCATTTTAGCCACTATTTCTAAATCATCAATTATTCTATATTTACAACTTTTTGATACATGCCATATGTTGCTCAAATATATTCAGGTCGGCCCAATGCATTAGGAAGTCGGCATCAGGCTGGGCATGACAGGATCGACGCGTATCGAGTGCTACTTAATAGTTGACATATTGTGATCAACATGTATAAAAATAAAGGCAACGTTATTAAAAATTACTTAAATCCAATAAGAGGTTGAAATCGGTGCGCCGCGCAACGTTTGTTAACGACGCGTAAAACAATCGCAAGTTCAGTGTTTATTTTCTCTAAAATGATAATTGTATCGTGTTTGAAACTGACTATTATTGTGTAGATGATTGAATGGTACTCATGGGGGAAGGATGCATACTGCGCTACTAACTGAACAGTTGCTCGGTGGCTCGTTCAAGATCCCAGTTGTAGGAGGATAACGCAACACGCGCTTGATGATCGTCTACGCCCATATCTTGCAATCGCCTGATTTTATCATCGCAGTCGGGGTTGATGTTGGGTCCTCCAGCGTACACGTTCGTCCAATGACGAGCCGTCATTAAAAACATTTCACTGTTTTCTTTGAATTGTTTTGCAACCACAGCATCTTGAGGATCATCTGGTTCTGCTGCAGCTAGCAGAGCTTGCAAAGACAATAGAACTGTTCTTAATGTCATGGCTGCTGCCCTGAAATATTTCAAAATAATGCTTATTATAGATATACTACTTGTGTTTTTCAGCAGTAACCATGGTAATTGGTTTCATTTGAGAGTTTCATGCTGCCAAACACCAAAATACACTATGTTTTATTATTAACTCACCATTGATCTTTTAAAATATCTAAACAAATGGCACCTGTGACCGATGAAATATTTGGATGCCATATCCTTGTGATAAATCTAACTTTCGGTGGATTGAAGGGATATGTCTCAGGTACTTTGATTTCTAGCACAAACTTGCCACCCTCATAGGGGGTATCAGGAGGACCGTCAATTTCACCCTTCAGCTCCGTGTAGTTGTCGTTAATCAATTCTACTCTGATGGCGCATCTGGCAACCTAAAATCATAATTATCAGAGGTTAAGTGACAAGTGATAACCTTTTGGTCAGCAGCTTCACGTCGCCTGCGTGTTTTCGACCGTATCCCAGCCTAGGAAAATGCGCAAATCGCCGGCGATGCGCGCCTCCTAACGTATTCGAAAAGGCACCGTTTCGTTACTAGTGCGTCCGGAGCCCCAGGTCTCGTTCCCATCCCAGCGATATCGCAGCAGCTGTTATCCATCTCCGAGCGATTCGTTTACAGCTAGCAAAATGTGTGAAGGGGAGCCCAAGGGTAAGAGCAGTAAGAACAATTGCATTTTGTGGTCTCGCGTGCAGTCCACGCAATGTCATGGCAAGAGTCGCTATTTTGTCGGTGTTACGCGGTTGCATTTTGAGGGCATTTTCAGGAGACCAAACGTCGGTGGCTATTTATAGCCCCGCCGGCCCTGACACCTGCGTACAAATTGTTCGCAACGACGGGTCGATGTGCTTACCTCTTCACTTTTGATAACCTCTTTGAATTCGCGTTTAATTCGTTGTGCAGCTATGTTGGACATTTCGGTGATGCGATGTGATGAAAATATCTTCTGTCTGTGTTCACGTTACTGCGCTCCCACCAAACTAACAAACTAATTGCTAATCGATGTTCACTTACGCAGAAACGGCCGAGTAGGAATGATACTTGCCGATCGCTACTTTTTCGGAATAGCACATGCGAGGCGTGTGAATATTATTTTTTTTTTTTGAGACTTTCGCACTTCGTAATTTAAAGTGAACTTGTATGACATATGTCACATTTTCACTTCTCACTTCACTGTTGCCAACTTTCGATTCCACCTGCTTTGTTATGACAACTAATATCATCAAATTCAAATTTTACGATATTGCCAACGTTTCTTAACGTTATTTCAGCAGTGATAATATTTATCATCATCAATTCAGTACCCTTGTATTCGCAATGTTACTTTCGTTTCATAATATGAGATTATTGTATGAGGGCAGTGATATGCATGTTTGGTTGCCTTCCTCATACTTAAAAAATAATATATTTTTAACATCGACAAGGCATTTAATAATTAAATACGCTTAATTAATCTTATTTATGCACACTACTTCCTTATCCTTAATAAAATAGCTTATTCGATTTCAATATACACGCGCGTGCTTTAATCGAAAGCAAAAAAAGCGTTAACAATCCTTCTGGATTCTACAACGCGTGCAACCCCCATCTTGCGCACCGCTGCACGCACATGTTCCTGCTAGGTTTTGCTGGTTTCACATCATTGCACGTTTGCGTTTTCAATTGCATCAGTGTGCGGTAAGTATAGCGCCAAATGGAGCCGCCATCCGGCGTCATTCCTGTTGTTATTTCCGCTTATCTCCTGATTTTGAAATAACTAGACATTTAACGAATGCGCATGGCGCGCATGCTGGTGCTGCGCGACCTGATTGGCCGGCTTATGTTCGCAGTGATGCCCATCTTATCGCAGCCCGTGCGTGCTAGAAGTTTAGTACGGACGAATATCGAGAAGCCTAGTGTGATATTGCACAGCAGAATGCCTAATATCAAAGTCTTCAGCGGCACGTCGCACCCGGATCTTGCCCAGCGCATTGTGGACCGCCTGGGTATCGATCTTGGCAAAGTTGTTACGAAGAAATTCAGCAATCTTGAGACATGGTGAGTTAGCTCAATGTTCGCAAATTACATTTTGCCGCACGCTGTCGCATATTCTAACGAAGTTTTACAAACACACGTATTTATCATTCACACGTTGCGCAGTTGTTTGTCTTCCTTTGTATACAGGAAGCCAATAAGTGCGTGTAGTGTTTGTTGATTTTGAGTACTTTAAAGCTTAGCTGCGAGTGTGGTGTCAGCCGATGTCATGACACCAACAGCATTTGTTTGTTCGATACGTGCCTTTAAATGCAAACATGCAATAATATAAAAACACATTCCTGCTTCACTTGTAACGCAATGTATATGTTTTGCTTCCTTTTACTGCAGTGTCGAAATTGGAGAATCGGTTCGTGGCGAAGATGTCTACATCGTGCAATCCGGCAGCGGTGAAATCAACGACAACCTGATGGAGCTTTTAATCATGATCAATGCATGCAAAATCGCTTCAGCCAGTCGCGTGACTGCCGTCATCCCCTGCTTCCCATACGCCAGACAGGATAAGAAGGACAAAGTAAGTAATACAACGGCCCTAGGCTGCGTCAAAACTAGTAAGCTGCATTTATGTGATTCAAAAAAGTCCGAGAATGTCGAGTTGAGAGCGTTTTTATTGCCAGACACTCTTCACAGTCAGAGCTACCTGCACTTCCACGTGACTACCCCATCAATTTACCGGTATATCTTGCATATCATGTGGTATCTCTGTCTGTCAGGTCTCGAAAATTTAGTTGCACCTGTCCCGAGCAGCTTTTTTTTAATTGTTTTTTCCTGTTTTCTTGGTAGGTTTTCTGATGCTCGCGCAAGTCACAGTATACTTTTTTCAATCCAGCTCATTCAGTTTAATTTTTTATTTAAATTTTCTCAGTTGTTTCGTTTGCAAAAACTTATCATTTTGCTTATGTAAGAAGATAGTTGTACTTTTCTGGCTGCCTTTGTTTCAATGGTCATAAGTCGGTGAAGCTGATAAGACTGGCCTTTACTGACATTGAAAATAGTTAATCATTCTTCAGGATTGTTACGCATTCGCCTGACAATGTTTTTCTGGCAACGATTTGATGAACCGTCGTATTCCTAACTTAAATCTACCGAATCGTTAGGCCGTTAGGCACCTACATAAACACGAATGGGAGTGGAATAAGTCGAAATTTTCATATATGATTCAACTGAAAGTAGTAAATTTGGTTTATTTCGATTTTCTACCAATTTTATAGGGTGAGGGTGCAAAAGATCAACTGCAAAAGTGGAAATCAAACGAATGGAAGTTCAGGGTAATTGCACAACTGTTTTATAGATTACAACCTCTCATTGAATGCTGAATCAATTAATCAACCCCAAAACCCATCATAAAATCATTTGAATGAGACGAACAGATTCGTTATCGCATTATTTTCGTTTTTGCATACTAGAGACTAGTGACACTGTTGTAATGTCGAAGTGGTGGACGAACTGAGATATTAAAGTGGTCGCTTTGCTGAAGGGGTTCGTTGGTAATAAAATCGCTTAATTAAAAATCACGTTCAATGGTATGCACATGTTCGCAGTTCTCGTATGATGGCTTGACTAATACTAAAGTTAGCACATTATGAAATTAAACTTGTTGTTCGTGCAACAAATTTCATGGCGTTCATTAACTATGATTTCATTTATCGCTGTTATAGCAATAACGTAGATTAAGCGCGGGGTTTTCTTTTGGGAGTTGTAAAGTTCAAACCATGCGACCTGCGTTATCGACGCTTATCCTCTGCTTTCGTCAATATCATCCAATTCACGTTTATAGCGCTTGGTAGCTGAGAAAAAACTAATTTTATTTTCCGTGGTTCACCGCCGAGCAAAACATGTTCTTTTCTTAACAATACTTACGTAATGCTTTAGCTTTTACCTTCTAGAACGCACATCATTCCTAACAATTTGGACGTCTGCTTATTTTATGCAATTTGTATTTGCGACTAACACTGCATTCGAGTACTGCGACGACAATTGTCATCACCAAAGCTAAGGAGGTGTATGTTTTTTCTTTAGAGTCGCGCACCTATCTCAGCCAAACTAGTAGCAAATATGCTTTCCGTGGCCGGTGCTGATCACATTATCACAATGGACCTGCACGCATCGCAGATACAGGGCTTCTTCGATATTCCTGTGGATAATCTGTACGCGGAGCCAGCTGTTCTGAAATGGATCAAGGAAAACATTACCGACTGGCGTAACAGCATAATTGTGTCTCCCGATGCAGGTGGTGCGAAGAGAGTGACGTCAATTGCGGACAGACTCAACGTCGAGTTCGCTCTCATTCACAAGGAGCGTAAAAAAGCTAATGAAGTGGCATCCATGGTGCTTGTCGGTGACGTGAAGGATCGCGTTGCTATTCTCGTTGACGATATGGCTGACACGTGCGGAACTATTTGCCATGCGGCCGAGAAACTCATGGAGGCGGGTGCAACTAAAGTATACGCCATTCTCACACATGGTATCTTTTCGGGACCAGCGATTTCCAGGATTAACGCAGCCTGCTTCGAAGCTGTTGTTGTTACCAATACCATTCCACAAGACGGTCACATGAAGGAGTGTTCGAAGATTCAGGTAAATATCAGAGTACCTTGTAACAGCTAATTAGCAATCTAATTTAATTGTTTGCTTTACAGTGTATTGATGTCTCTATGATGTTTGCTGAAGCAGTGAGAAGAACGCACAATGGCGAATCCGTGTCATACCTCTTCTCAAACGTTCCTTACTAAATGAGCGTGCTGTACCAATGTGGCTAATCTGCATTCATTCAAGAGACGAATCAATTTGCTACAAATAACATTAGAATCGATAACAAAAATAGTAAACATATAAATGAAGAAGTTGAAGTATAATGACGGAATTATGTTAATTGCAAACGGAAAAGGCCATAAAGACGTGATAAATTTGTGAATGGTCACCTAATACTAAATATTAGGCCAATGAACGCTCTATCTATCAATATATAACGTTATATAAGTTTATAGTAGAAGAAATCTTTACCATTCTTTACTGAGAAGGCAAATGTGACGACAACTCACAAAATATTTTATACAATTCAAAATGTTGTTGCGAAAATATATATTTACTATGTACATTTTATATAGGTCACAATTCTTTTGATATTGACTCGAACGCGATTTATGGAGTGCTTAGTTTTGTCGAGGTACGGGTAACATTCTTGGTTCGCATATTCCATCGTTAATTTTCCTTCGCATGCAGTTTATTTTCGTACTCATTGCACACTGAAAATTCATACTTGTTATTTGAATAAATCCTGTCTTTGTTATTAGTGACATCAGACAATTAACGCGAATCTTCTGAATGTGCTCGCGATCATTATGAATGATTACGAATATCTTGTTGCCATAATCATGTGTTTGTGAGGCGCCATATTGAATAAGTGCGGATTTGGTTGTGTTCGGCTAAATTGAATAAATGGGAGAATGGGTGCGATGCTGATAGCATTAGAGAGCATCAGGCAAATTTAAATAAATGAAATTAAAAAGATTTCGAGTCTAGTCAAATATATTCCTACCTATATAATGCATAAAAAGCTTAACCTAGCTCCTGCTGTAATTCTTAACTAATACCTTTTTTAACTCGTGAATGAGATCCTCCAGCCGCTTTATTCGTTCCTCTGTCTCATCTAGATTGGATTGCAACTGATCTCCATTGCACTTCATCCGCTCTTTCCGCATCTCCTTTACTAATTCTTGTAGTATTTTGTTCTGCTCCGCTATGTTACGATGCGCATCGATATTGCAGAAATCACCTTTGATGTCTCTTTCTTGGTGTAACCGTATATTTTCTGTGCTTAGATTTTCGCACTCTGCTTTCAATACATCAATTTCAAGTGTAAATGCTGATAACTGATTTTGAACTTTAGCTAACAACGCAGACTGTTGCTCTTTCTCTGTGGTAATTTGACTTTGCTGTGCCTTAAAATTGTTGACAATTTGATTTAGTCGTTCATTGTGTTTCTGCAAATGAGTATTTTCATTTAACATTGCTTGATATTCGGTTTTCAAATGTAAACATTGCGATTTCAATTTCTCGTTGCTGGTCGTTGTGTTTTTTAATTGGGTTTTGTATGCCTCTATAGGTAAATATCCTTGGTGAATTTTTCGCAGTTTATCTTGTAACAACAGATTATCCTCCAACGTATAATCCAGCTTGCTTTGCAGTTGTTTCGCCTAAAAGAAAAGATTCGACATAATTGCAGGCAACGTGCTGGGTACATTACACGTTGTTGTGTATTACATGATTGGATAGCTTTTCCTGTTCTTGTTCATGTTGAATTAGAGCTTCGCCATGTTTTTGCTGTAATTCGCTGATAAACGAACTATGCGCACCTTCTAATTCACTTTTGCATCGTATCCAGTCGGATTCCTGATTTTCCAGCATAGCCTTACGTTCAGTGGTCATTTCGTTGATTTTGTTCGTGGCTTTGAGTACGACATTGTCATAAAACTCCTTTTGCTGATTTTTTTCAACTTCCGAATCATTGCACTTGGTTTGCAATCCTAGGATGGTTTTGCGAAGTTCTTCAATTTCGGAATAAGCAACTTCCAGATGATCCTTGAGAATTTGACTTGTTTTCGTAGATTTTTCTAATTCTTCATTTTTAATTTTATATAAAGTCTCTTGGCATCGAAAATCTTTCTCGAGCTTTGCTAATTCCTGAAAAATTCTAGACAAGGATGTTCCTTCAGTGGCGGAAGGTATTTCTTCTATCATCTTCCCAATTTGTTTGAACGATCATGAATAAATGAAAGCAATTTGGAGAAGAATTGTGTTCAATATAATTTAGTCCGAATATCAGATATCACATGCAAAATATGTCAAAGTGACTTTTACAAAGAACATCATATTCGGCTTAAATTTAGATCTTGTTCAGCCATAAATGTCATAAGTTATCAAATATACAGTTTGTGCAAATGAAATTAAATTTAAACCCTACAATATAATAATATTTCCATTAGGAAATCAATTGATCCACAATCAAATATTATTTGCACATTGGTTTCACCTTTGCCGAATCAATTCGAAATCAAGACGAAAGTTTCTTTTGTGGTGCATCAGCAGAACTTTATAGCAGAGAGTAGTAACTCCATCCAATATTTCAAAACAAAGTAATCAGTATACACCACTCATTTATTATGTCATTATCATCCCTCAAACAATGTTATAGCTAATTTAAGCAACTATAATAGTCTCTTTATCGAACAATATATAATAATTGCAATCATATTCCATTATAGAATAAATTAAACTTGAATTTAAATTAATTTGTTGTTATCATCAGTTTTGCCTTTCACTTTATTATTAAGTCAGATAATAGTATGTGAAGCGATATATCATTTTGAATATATTAAAATCTATATTTATAATATATATTAATAATATAATCTCTAGTATCATCTTTCAACTGTTCAATAAACTCTTATAATTTATGTCAATAAAACCGTGACCGTTTCATATAGGTTTATAGAGCAATATTCTTCACTGCGTATATGAAAATTTACAAAAACAATAGTCTGTAGAAATAACTAGGAAGTAAGCTGCCTTGGCGCAGAAACGTAATGCAAATAATCGACGTAACAAGTCATGCTTCATACACGATCCAAATCGTTCGACGTAATGTTACTTCTTAACAAGGATTTTTAGCAAGTTCAATGTTAAATGACTATATGTAAGTATTTCAAAGTAACAACCATTACAATGATTAGATCTCGATGTGATCGCACCAATCAATAATGCACGCCATCGGGAAGCAATACGCATGAGTTTAATTAGTATCCCGCACGCGATCTAGCAAAGCATTGATCAGTTATCGGATAAGAAATCTGCTAGCTATATGTAGCTACTATCGTTAGTCCTTCACACAAAAAGAAATTGTTACAACTTATTTTTGTTGTCTTTCCTCGGCCATAAAGTTGTCAATAACGCTTTGCATATTTTCCATCAATTCATGGCAACCGGAAGGAGAAGATAGCATTGTCGCGCTAGCCGTGCGAATGGTTCTTGTTATTCTAAAATGATCACAAAAGTCATAAGATTGTAAGCGGATTCAATGGTGAATTACTTTGCGCCTGTGACTGGATCAACTTCCTCAATGACAGTTTCCGTAAATTGTGGCTCCGGGTAAAAATCATCTAGAAAAATTGCGATCAAATCAATTATACATTTACAATGCAATCAAGGGAAATATTGTGATCAACCAGAAGAAAGTACGATTATGATTATGTTAATTATGAGGTGTATGAGTTATTAAGATAGATTACAAGAAGCTTAATGTGTGATAGATAACATGTAACATTTGTACCATAATCGTATTTTTCTATAATTTGAAGCTGTGTTCGTTAACTAAGCGACGTGCAATTGAAATGAAACTATACGGATATTTTATATATTATTTAGACTCCTTTTACGTCACCAACAAAAGCCAAAACTACAACAAGAGACAAACTGCACATTCAATCATTAACCAGTAAACCAATCAACAAGATGCCAGCGCTCGCTCCATGTAGCATCAGCCTTATAACATCGAGGAACCAATGACTTCTTGATCCACACAATAATACCTAAATAAACAACGTCTTGCCCCAGAAATACAGTACATCAAGAGCACTTGTACTTGATTGAATGTGTGGTGTAATATGATGGTGATCGCACCAGCGTATAAACCGTATTTCAAGTAGATAAATGCCTGCATTTCCTTCTGTACAAAGCCAAATACGTGAACGAGATTTATAATTAGAATGCATTGCTGTTGGGATTAAATTCATGTACAATTGTCACGTGTATGGATTTGGGTACATAAGTTGCATACCATTGACGTATTTGGTTTGCTTCGCTTTTTGTATTTTGGGTTTTCGAGGGGGATAAGTTACTTTGGATTATTTAGCTAGCAGTGCCATCACAAACATGCTTAACGCCAGCACGATTAAGGGCGCTATTCGGATAATTGCATGCCATCTATTTCCATTATCTGACACGCACGGTTCGGTTAACAGTGAGTGCGAAAAAAGAGAAAAATAAAAAACATTAGACACATTATGAAGTGGCTAGAAATAAATCGGCTAAGAAACACAATATTATTATTAGATCATCAATCAAGTCTAATTACTTAGTTCGAATTAAGCACGTGCGAAAGTTGCATGTGGTTTATTCGAATTCATGCAGTTGGCTTTGTCAATTGTGAACCCTTGTCTAACTTACTTAATTTCACTTTAATCGGACAAATGGCGCCTAATTGACCAAACCAACACATTAATACACAATCAGTAAGTTGAAAAAGGAATACAGTCCAATAAAGTTCTAAGCATTCTCGTTTGTACAGACTAGGTATCTAAAGTCCCTCTAGTTACCTGATTCGCTGTCACTAAGCTCGGCGCCTGCCTCGTGCAGGGCGACATCCGAACCACTAGAGCTGCCTATTGTTCGCATACTAGTCTTCTTCAGAATGCCCTTAAGGGGCGGACTAAGCCTACTATCGTTTTCTGAATCGGAGTCTATCGTGCTACTCTTAGATGCTCTCGAATCGGGCGAAATGAGCTCACCACCATGAACAACCCGCGTGGTTGTTGTAACAGTCGCAGTGCATGTTTCACCGCCTGTAGCCAAAATAGGAATCTTACTCTTTGTTGGAGATGACGGTTTGCCACTTTGAGCTAGTTCCCCTTCATCCCAGTTCAAAGTCAGCTTAGTGAATTCCTTCAATGGGTCTTTAGAATGTTTCTTTATAGTCTTAACTTTCCCGCCCTTAAGACTCACTGGAATTTTGCACATGATTTCGGGATCTTCAAGCATTCGCTCAAAATCTTTGTCTTTCTCGTCATCGGTGCGGTTATTGGCAATGACAGCACGCTTACTGGGAACGGGGATTGTACTCTGGGCACTGGTGCTACATTCAAATGATACATTTTTGGGCTCAAGTACCGGCGACGAAGCTTCATTCTCAAGGAATTTAAAAGCTTCTTCACTTTTTATCGCAGCTGAAATGTCGCCTCCATTGTGTTGAAGATCATACACGACCTCCTCAGCTTTGCGAATTACTTCTCCAATTTCAGTTTCAGCCGCCGCTTCAACATCATTGCGGCCTTTCCTTTTAATCGACTCCAAATTGATGTTCAGGGAAATATGATCGTCTTTTCGACTTGGTATTAGCTCATCTTCAATAGGCAAAAAGTCGTTTCGCTCTTTATGCAGAAATGACAACGTGTCGATTACGTTTTTCTTCAGCACTTCGATGGGATCGGCGTTCGCAATTAGCCGTTCCGTATCTAAGAGGGCTTTACAAAAACAAAAATAGAAAATACTACGTAAAAGAAACCGAAAACCGACACCAAATAATGAAAATATCAAACAAAACAGTAAAATATTACAAACGTCTGTGTCATAAATGTGCACGCAAACGAGGTGAGCATGTTAAGAAAAAATCCAAAAATCATACAAGTCAACTATTTTTGGAAGCACTAAAACCATGATGAGCGAATGTGATTTGTGTATCTTGTGTCTATTAAATGTCAAGATTCAAACACGAGAAGGATTAAGGCTCCATAGAAGCAATTTAGAATTTTGCACCTTGGAACGCTTATATACAAACTATAAATAGCAATATATCGACATGTACCTTGATTGACGTCTGCTTCCGGTGGCGTTTGGTTGAATTCGGCTGGACTTGGTGGCGGTGTGCTTGCATTGGGATCTACCTTCAACATGCTCTCATTCAACTTTTGATGGAGTTCCTCGGTAATGTCGCTGATGACACACTCGTTTGGAGAGCAGGGTGCTTCATCATCGTGCGAATTTATTTGATTTTGCAGGACATCTCCATCAGTAGATTCAGTTAAAACTTGTGGCAGTTCCTTTATATTTTCCTCCCTCAGCTTAATGACACATTCACTTATTGTTTCAGTCACATCCTTTTCCGTCTCATCTAAAATTGTAATTCATATTAGTGTTATGTTGATTTCAAAGTAAAGAGAGGGAAAATATTTCACCATTCTTTTCACTTATATCTAATTCATCTTGGCTGCCAGTAAAAATCTTTAAGCTTGCATCCCGCTTCAGCGATGTGTCCCGCGATGGTCCTAACTCGTCCTTCAAGTTATCAAACTCAGACTGTTCCAGCCTCATCTTTGCCAGGGCTTGTTCCATATCGTCAGTCACAAGTTCGACATTGCAAATGCATTTCTGAACAATATCCTCGCGCCCAATCAAATTTAGCGCTTGTTCGAGTCGGTTACCTGTGGCCTGGTTAGCCTTTTGCCGTAGCCACAATCTAAACATTACCATCGCTTGTTGGGAATTATCTTCCGGATATTCCTCCTTTATCAGTTCAATATCGGATGGTGATATCTCCAATTCCGTTGCGAGTTTTGGCCAATCGTTGTCCAATAAATCGCAGATATCTGATAATCTAAAGTCGGCACGGTGAATTGTTTCTGGCGCGACCAAAACCTTATTAAAGCTGTGGTCCTTCTCAATGGAAAGCAAATCCGACTGGGAATCTCTGTCCGGCAGAATGTCCTTTGGCATCAGCATTTTTAGTGTGCATAACGGCGTCTGAGTAGGTTCGCCACGTGCCACCTTTGGATCGGTCATAAATACAATTCGTCCTTCGGGCTCATCATCCTGATCCCTAATGCGCATTGTAAACGCAACACGATTTTCCCGAAACGCCTTAAAATTCAGACGTGGCTGATCTCCGGAAGAAAGCACCGGTACCAAATTTCCAGCGAACTCCATGAAAATATCCTTTCCTTCAAGGACCTCAATGTCCCTACTTTTGGCGATTTCCTTGAAATGCTCTTGTTGTTCAAGCGTCTTATCTTCCTTATCATCAGTCATGCAGAACACACGCACGCGAGCTTCCAATGAGCTCACGCGTTTGGCAAACACAACAAATTTGGCCATGAAAGGTACATGCGCCGCCTGCAATTTACATCAGCATCTTAAATTGCAAGAATATTGGAAGAAACTCGATGATTATTGACCTGTGTATACAATTCAGTTGCCATCCTTGCCGAATCAGCAACGTTGCGGCAGTCCATGAGCCAAAAGCGTGCAGAGACTGTGGTTGTAAATGAAACACAATCTTTGACGAAAGACAATGGGGTGGAACCAGTGACATCCTCCCAAACGGCTTTGTTTTGTCCGCCTGCATAACAAAAGATTAATGTGTGTTCTTGAACGCCACGCTGATTGTCATAATTTAAATTACATCACAACAGAGGATTCAACTTAACGAAAGAGTAGAAGATTAAATGGAACTAAATTTACCTGATTTAGTTCCTACGCGAAGCATGTATTCGAACATAACAATTTGCAACAAGTCCATTCAACATTGATTCTCAATAAGAACAGAAGATAAGAGAAACTAACTGAAGGTATAGAATCAAACCGAGGCATAATTAGTGAGTCAAGCAAAGAGGGACAACCAACTCAATTGTTCTGCTTCCGATTAAATTATTCACTTGGCATAAGATGACCTAAGCACAACTGTGGTAATTGCCCCGCGACATCCAGTGTGGTTAAACTTAGAATTAGTCAACGATTAACATTTTAAAAACACATGCGACTGGAATCGCAAACAACATTATTCATCAGATATAGTGATAGAAACAACGTTTGCAAACAAAACATTTAACTGAATTTTCAAACCAAATTAATGTAAACCAAGTGTAGAAATGTATACCTGTAATTGAACACAAAAGTCTGAGCGTGGGCGCTGAGCCGGAATATTGATTGATCATTCCTTGGGAGTGAGCCCTTGGTGCTGGCAGGCTGAGCGTAATAGCCTTGTGAAATTTCCTACGGCGTGGTTCCACCGTTACAATTGGCGACACTGCAACACTGTGGCCGAGAAGTTTGGACACCAGTTCCGGTTCAATAGCTTGAGCCTATTAGCAACATTCCAGCATTTACTAAGCGTAACACTTTGATATGATTAGAAATTCCTACCTGGAGCCCAACGCGAATGCGTTTGGTCAATGCATTCGGAGGGAATACGGCCTGGACCAAGGGCACTGCCGAGCTAGATACAGTACCGCCGTCGGGGCCGATAACGTGCACCTCTTGCCGGACGCGAGACACCACGGCGAAGTAATGAGGAAAATCGTTGGTCAGAATACGCGTAATGCGATTCGTGTGTAAATCATCCAGCTTGCTCAATTCTGTTAACAAACGTATACATTTCAATTGCGATGATGGTGGCGTGCGAATAAAAATGCAAGTGCGCAATAAAATGAATAAATTACCTTCGCCTTCGAAACTCTGCTGCAAAACGTCTTGCACCGCTGTTTCATTTGCCTCCAACGTGTGCTCCTTCCAGGTTTCTCCATTTTCCGATCGCAGCACGATGATTTCGCGCTGTTTGCCACGCAAGGAAGCGAAATGCGGAACTTCGATAATCACTGGCCTGTGCAATTATAAACAAATTAAACAAATGTTAATTGTATGCAGACGCAGTCACGCATTGTTGATATGAAAGCAAAATGCATTTTTATTACATATTTGCCCATTGCATTACCCTAAGAAGTTGGCGCCGACAGGCCCAAGTTCCAGGATTCGACTGGCCAATGCCTCTCCCTCCATCAAGGGCGGTGGATGCGGCATCCTCTTTGGGCGAATGTACCGGCATGTTATCCTGGTTGGGCTGCCTGCACATCGTGGTGGTACAATAACGCGAACACCGGAATGGCGACATCCTCGCATAGCCCCACCACGCGCATCCACCAAGAAGGATACTAGAAAACTAAGGAGGAAGAAATACGATATTTAGCTTACACAGTATGCACTTGGAAACATTAATATTAATTTGCTGGTTTGCCAGGCCAATGATGATACAAAGCGCAAGCTATTAAAACCAATTCAAGTGCCAGATTCACAATACAAGGAATTAATAAAACCTTCATCATTCTTCCAACTTCCAGATTTTAGTTGAAGACTCTAGCCAAACTGATCGTGTAATTTACCCATGCCAATGTGTGCGCGCGTGTGTGTGTGTTACAATAAAGATGTGTTTTGAGCAAATTTCATTTTCTGTGCACTTGCAGCCAACATTGCGAGATCGACTTGTGAAGCACAGCATGTTGCACAAATCAGTAGGGCTATTGATAAAGTGTACATAGATTATAACGATGGGTGTTCATGTCCAACCTAATAACAAACCACACAAGAGTGTCAAAAGAAAACAACACAACAAAGCTCAAAACAACAAAAGCGTGTAGTATATATAATCTGCCAGGTCAATAAAAATAATTTCCATGTTATGGCGAGATATTATACATTACAGTCCTGTTTTCACTGGCAGGCTATACATAGGTGTTTACTGATCTTTGAACGCGCAGTTCGCATAGCGGCGAAAAGAAAGTGAAATAAAAATCAAGATAAAAATTAAAAACCAATGAAATGCATCGACCAGAAACTGAACAAACGCAAAAAAATTTTAATATGTCATTCCAGTTTCATGTGACGTTCTCTTTTGTTTAACATTCCGACTTACTTCCTCCAACTAGCGATTCGCCTACATATCCCAACGAGAAGAGGGAAAACAAAAGGAAGTCAATCACGGTTATTGATAAGTCATTGGAAAATATGCGTAGCGTTTATTTAGACTTTGTTAGACTTTACTTTATTTAGACTTGAGTGGAACCCACATGCCACTGCGTCAAGATGGAAAAAATCCACGCGTTTCCGTTTAGTGAATACGTTCATAGTGCATTCGCTTTCTGTAAAAGCTGCTGGCTTCGTTGTTTTTGGGCTTTGATACAGTCTGTTGGCGTGTATATTTGTAAAACACGCACCAACAAAATTTGTAATAGATAACGTAAAATGCCAATGAGAATTATTTTTAGTGCGGATAAAATTAACTTTGATTATTACGATGATGCAACAACAACAAACTGTATAATACACACTGTTAGTGATGTAAAGAATTACGGGTGCTCGTAAAACAAACAAATCAACTAGATCTTAGAAATCCATCCAACTTTTGGTGAAAATTAGGGAAATAAATAAAATTAGTAGAATACGGTAAGAGTTGCAATTGCTGTTCGGTTATTTGTTTTCTAGTACCTTTCTCGGCACAACCCCATGCCAGGCTTGTAGACACCCAGACGGCACAGCGACCACTCTAGCGCAGACCACTCGTTACTGCGTAAGCAACAAACTAAACTACAGCCTCGAATTTGTAAACGTAAAACTCATAAAGATTATACTTAAACAGCTTAAAATCAAAATGAAATACAAAATCAAGAGCAGCGCATTGATTGCTTTTTTGCTCCTGCTGCGTCGCGTAACAAACGACGCTTGTTGCATTCGGCTCCTGCTGCTGTTGATGGGATGCTGCCGACGTGCTTTATCGCAAAACGTTCAGAATTCAAAACACATGTTTCAATCGCAATAAGCCGGCAAAAGCGGCACCAACACGCTCATGTTTAATGCTTCCCTCGCAGGCATACGTGGAACCAATGCTGGAGCGGATGTAATGGCCCATTGCAATTTTAGCGCTCGTGTTATTTCCAAGATTAATACGCAGCGATTCCTCTGAATCGCGAGCAGCAAAAATAGCACCACGCACAAACGTTAAATGTCCCCGAAGATTACAAACAATACTCACCCCACCGTGATGGGCTGGCGGTGGATGTCAATGTTGTCGGGCGTCTGGTAGGTGGCGGCATGATTGGCGGCCGTGTACATCTCTTTAATGTGCTGCGGCGGGATGATGTAGTCGCTATTGTACGAATGCACTGCGAAGCATCGGTTCGAATTAATCGAAGGCCTCCGGCGTGCGCGCATGAACAGAATTGAAAGGAATTAACCGATTAAGAGTACTCACCGACCGAGTTACGCATATCGTGCTTTTCGTCGTTTGTGACGTCCAATCGCATCGAATCATCCCCGAGCGACTTCATGTCGTCGACGGTCATATACTTGTACTGCTGCTGGTCGCCCATTAGATCGTCGCCTAAGGAAACAGACATTGTACTTTAACACTGAGCGTACTATCAGAGCGTATCAGCAAATTACTACCAAACTATGTCACCCAAATGTGTTCGCACGAGGTGGAGATGTTTCTATGTTATGTGTGGAGATAAGCGTTAAGATAAGGGGTCACCACGCCCAAGAGGAATCGATCATATAATTGTGTAAATTGATTAGTATGGATTGTTTACACCGGTTTGTAACGTGGGCACCATAGTGCACCACATCATGGTTTTTGCACAATCTGCTCCAACAAGATAAATACTTACGTGTGTAATTCATATTTCCTTGATAGTACGGCAGATAAACGTGCTGCGCATGCGTAGGTCGTCCGTAAGCCACAGGAGGCTCATCTGCACCGCCTGCATGCAACAATTACACCACCACCCTCAGGTTACCAGAGTTAAACAAACAAGTTACCAAAGAAAACAGCAGGAACACTCTTAACTCAATGATGTGCTCTTTCACAATGAAGAATTATAGCATTAGTTAAGTGAGTAAATGTAATATAAAAATAAGCTCTCCATCCACCATTGAAGCTTAAAAACAAGAACAACACCCAAGTAATTTTTCCTACCGCCTTCGTCCTCGGAGTCCGACATGAACGTCTCCTGCATTGCTTCCGGCGCAACCACTTTGTACTTCTCCTCAATGTTGACCGTTGTTGTGGTGGTAACATCAACCTCTGTAACAACTTTAAGTTCTTCCACAACGCTAATGTAACCCAACTTGTTGGCAATTCCCAAAGCAGTGTGACCATTCTAAAAAAAACCCAAACACAATTACATTTCAGAACTATATCCAGAAAGAAAGTTAACGTACATTTGTAACTGCATTTGGATCAGCTTTATTTTTCAGGAGAAGACTGATGACCAAAACGTGTCCCTGCTGCGCCGCTTGATGAAGTGGGGTGTAACCAGCTGACGTAGAAGGATTGACATCGGCACCTTGCTCGATTAATACCCGCACCATGTTAACGTGCCCATGATGGCAAGCAATGTGCAGTGGTGTGTATCCTTGTTTGGTACGTGCGTCTTTCTGGGCTCCAGCACGCAAGAGCAGTTGAGAGACAGGTACTCGATCTTCTTGTGCGCATAAATGCAATGGAGTAAGTCCGTTCTAAATGAATACATGCATTTTTACAAAACTTTTATAACACTGGCAATTAGAAGAAGTTATTACCTTGGAAGAATTGTTTGGATTTGCTTGATGTTCCAAGAGTAACGAAGACATATCCGAATGCCCTTCCTGACTGCTCAAATGCAGCGGCGTAAATCCAGCTTTTGATTCGGCATCTGCAGCCGCACCGTATTCCAGCAATGTTGTCGCAATGTCCATTTGATTCTTCTTGGCAGCAATGTGTAGAGGCGTATGACCATTCTTAGCCGTTGCATGTGGTGATGCGCCCTTGTCAAGCAGAAGTAATGCCACTGGCTGATGATCATAATGTGCTGCCACATGCAGTGGAGTAACGCCGTTCTTGCCTTGTGCGTCGGCGGGAGCGTCGCGTTGTAACAACAATTTAGCTACCTTAAGATGACCGTACTTGGCTGCCAAGTGCAAGGGAGTGAATCCTTTCTTTGTTGTCGCGGATAAGTCAGCACCATTATCAAGGAGAACACTAGCAACCTTTTTGTGGTAACATTCAGTTTATTATAAAACGCTTACAACATCAATCACATTACTTACCTCTTCCTGTCCCTCCTTCGCTGCAATATGCAGCGGTGTATACAAATCCTTTGTTGTCGTATGTGGTTGCGCGCCATGTTGCAAAAGCAGCATAACAATATCAACATTGCCCAAACGGGACGCCACATGCAGCGGTGTTTGGTCCTCGCGTGCCTTTGCATCTACCGCGGCATCATTTCGCAACAAGATGCGAATGATATCAGTTTGATTGGCCCTCGCCGCCAAATGCAGCGGTGTCTCACCACGGACAGTCGGGATGTCAGGACTGGCATCGTGTTGTAACAAATAGATAACAATATTCATGCAACCCATGAAACTGGCAACGTGCAGCGGTGTGAGACCGCTTTCAGTCGTAGCGCCAATATTAGCATTGTGCTTCAGCAGCAGCTCGACCATCTTGATGCGATTCTTTTTGCACGCAATGTGCAGCGGAGTGAAACCATTGAGCGCGCGTGCATTGGGATCTGCTCCACGTTCCAGGAGAAGTTTAGCCACACGAATGTGACCACAATGCGCGGCGACATGCAGAGCTGTCAAGTAATCCACTGTCACTTCATCCACAGGCGCGCCGTGGAAAAGAAGACTGCGAGCGGCATCCACGTGCTCACCCTGGGCTGCCATGTGCAGCGGAGCCAACCCGTTCTTAGTCTTGGAGTGCATTGGAGCACCATTTTCCAGAAGCATGTCAACAACTTGATCATGTCCGGACCGCGCAGCGCAGTGTAATGGTGTTAATCCATCCCGTGTTTTTGCCTGAATATCTGCACCCTTTGCAACCAACAGAGAAACCATGTTCATCTTACCCCACTTACTCGCCACGTGCAGAGGCGTTATGTTATGTTTAGCGGTGTAGTTAACATCTGCTCCTTTCTCATACAACAAGGAAGCGACCTTATCGTTACCATAATGAGCTGCGATGTGAAGTGGAGTGAATCCACTCTTAGACGTGATATCTGGATTGTGTTCGTTCTGAAAGCAACATTAAACCAGTTAGAATCCTTGCACGTTACGCAAATCAACTAACCGTTAATAATAGTTGGGCTGCCTTGCAATCATCCTTTTTAGCTGCAATGTGGAGAGCGGGTAGGCGCACCTTGCCCCGAGTGTCGTTTTCCAGGAGAACCGCAACAACCTTATCGTGTCCCTGCTGCATGGCGACTGCCAGCGGCGTAAAACCATCCTGCCGGCACACAAGTCATGCATGAAAATTTGCTCATAAACGCCTACCAATAACAGTAGCCACTGCTCTCGCATTAAAAGCCTAAAGTAGCGTGAAACTAGGAATACCTCGGTTGCCAATGTTTGGTTGCCGCCTTTCGCGAGCAGATATTTGACGACACCGTCGTGATTCTCCTGTGCCGCCATATACAATGGCGTAAAGCCGTTCTGAGACTGTACGTTGATGGACGCGCCGTTTTGGATCAGTAAGCGGACAACTTCTTCTTGCCCGGCTGCACACAAAGAAAAAAGGTCCGCAATTAACAAAAACAAGCGAAATTTTCTTCAATGGCAGGTGTAGAACACGGGAATGAACTTGGTGGGATTTCCGAATAATCAAATACCAAGCGTTTCAACAACTAGTACTTAAATTACAATACAGATTAATTTACAGTTCGTGTAATATTTGAGGCAGTTGGTTACTTCTTCTTAAGAGAAAATAACTTGTCCTACTTGATATTAATTTTTAGATTCCAATTAGACTACGTAAGACTATTTAGAACTAGTAAATCCGTTGAAGACCCTATAAATTGTTGAAAAACCTGATGAAACCAATCAGCCAATGATGCGAGCATACAAGGCAAGTCCTTAGCGCGGCGAGGTACACAATAGAAAGGTGCGGGTCGTACGGACGTCCCGATTCGTATATCAATAAATGCACGTGTTTCATTTCCGGTCTACTAATCAACGCGACAATAAATTCACTGCGCGTACAGTCTACCTGCCAATGGCGACGACAGGTACATTACTCATGCCTCAACAACTTGACTGCGCGCGATGATAATCCAAATCAGAGCAATCAAAATTGGAATTTTAACGAACACATCGAATGAAACCAGTATGCAGCAACATAGTCAAATAAGCCACTTTGTCCTAACGCGGATAAAATAGGTTGCTCGCATGGTGCATTGCAACAGTATACAACGATGGTACAAGATAGACACCAGATTTTTAATTACCCAATGACGCAATATGAAGAGCTGTATTTCCTTTCTTGGTGGCAGCGTCCACGATCGCACCTCGCTTGAGCAACTCCTGCACGACGTCAACATGGCCATCCTTCGCAGCGAGATGCAACGCGTTGAGTCCATTCTAACCATTCAAAAAGGAAGTGATTAAAGTAAGGCACGGAAAATCACAAAAAACAGACAAGCAGCGAATAGCAGAAGAGCGTAGTGTAGGATTGATGTAGGAGAAAGCAATCCTACATTCAGATAAATCTGTCAACAACTTACGGAATTCGAAGTATTTATGTCCCGTATTGTTCCGCTATCCAAGTATTCCTGTATTTTATCCAACTGGCCTGCCCGGGCTGCTTTGAGGAAAGCCGTGTTTGGATCCTGCTGCAAAAAGGAAACATTTCTTAGCCTACGCATTATGATAATCACCATAACAGTAAAGCAATGCAAAATACCCAAATCATCGCAAGTCCATGGTTCGACGTCATACAACTCGCATACATGAGCATCATAATACCTATTAAATCGTATCAAGATAAGGTTGTTGGTAATATATTAGCTGAGCGTTTAAAAATATATTACTACGAGGTTGCTTTGTGGTAATGCGTGCGTAGGCGCAGACATTGATAGGGAGTCAAACGTGGTGTGCACTTCCAGAACATGAGACACAATTCATTGAATTACTTCAGGCGGCAGAGCAACCTATTCAAGACAGTTTGGGTTCTGATAAGTGCGTGGTTGGGAACAATTGGACGTGTGATTTGTGTTGACACCGCACAGCTGGTCATTTAGCAGTCATCCCTATGTTACATACTTGCTGATCCAAGTGACGCACTTATTGAAATTTATGTTCAGGCATCACCTTCAGATGTGGACGTCAACTAGGAACATCCTCAGTGCAATTTCTTGCTAAATGGATAAAAAATCCATAAAACGCGTGACCTCCTCGATAGAAAATAAACCATATTAGGTGGTCGCAAAATTTGCTCGACTACAATACCCGAAAGAGGGGCTAACATTCCACCCTAGTGAAGTCAATAAATATTTAAGTATTCAGAGCGCAAAAGCGATTAATCTTCGCCTCCTTGGATGTCACAAGTAGAGCAGTGAAATCCCATACTGCACCTTTCTGCATCCTTTCATTGGATGGATGCCTATGAATGTAGAGTTACAGTCAGTGCAACACTATTGGTCCGTCCTTCAACGTTTTTCAAAACTGTAGTGATATGCAAAGGCGATCACGTGATCATTATTATTCATAGCTTTCTTTAATAAGGGCTTTCAGTGCTTCGACGTGCACTAGCTGCTACTTCTTACAATATTTTCGCTGCCGCCGCATAACTATAAGGCTTGTTGAGTGTAGTTTCTTGCGTCTTTTCACCACCTACTTTAAGTACCACTACTGTTTATCATGGTAACAGAAAGTTGAGATTTTGAAAGTTCTTTAAGAACTAAGAATGAAATATAAATGAAGTTAATAGGACATGAATATGGATATCACGGATATTTCACTTGGTTGAAAAGTTGTGGGCTTTTGTAAGCCCTCTAGTTGCATGAGATTATTCAAACGTTCCATGCCCGCAGCCGCAAACTGCTCAACTACAGATAAAATTTGCCTTTCAAAAAATCCTGGAAATCTTTCTCTTCTAACTGCTATAAATGATGCAATTTAAAAATGACGAAGAATTGCATGTTGATAAATACGTCAACGATTTACTCCGCTTGTGAATTTGCCCCGCAAAAAGCAATTCCGTTTAATATATTTACTTACAAGCTTCCCGGGGGAGCGCGTCAAATCGATCCACTCTTGGCTCGGCTTGGAACCTCCGGTCCTGACCTGACATGTGCGTGCTGCCATTGCCCGTTGCTGCCATCACCGCTGCCTTTTCGGGCTGTAGTTGCGGCGCGTGCACCCGCTAACCTACTTTCCCTAACCTACATTCACCCAGAGCCGCCACACAACATCCACTCTGAGTTGCTGCCTCCGACCTGCCCCATCGCCGCACTCCCCAATCTTTGCTCCTTTTCTTGCATCCAACGCGCAATTTCTCCCTCATCTTTACAGTCTCCTTTGCGCGCTCTACGTTCCGTAATGCAGTAAAACGCAGGACCAACACCTACTACACAGTTAACCCACTTCAAAGAGTTCCGACAGTGTTGGGGCAATATCTAACCGAACATGTCCGCTGGGCTGCGACAAGGGACAAAGCAAGCTCCAACCTTGATGGTTGGTAGTGCGAGAGGATTTCAATAAAAAAGCAGAATATAAGATGGCCTGCAATCAAGCTCCAAATATATATTTCGCGGATGTGGCAACTTGTTCGATAAGCCGATAAATATCGAGGACAAATTTGATTCATTGGCAAGAAAACCTTTCTGATTCATCTTTGAATAGACCGATGATAAGAACCTAATTTAATTTGATATAAATATTTGTTAAGTTAATTGGTAGGAAGGAATAACGGGGAATGAAAAGAATAACATGCCAGCATAATAAACACGACCAATTTTGCTGTAGTAATATTTGTAACAAGTTCAACAGACTGCACGAATGTCAGTCACGTGTCGACGCACATGAGTCGTTTCCGACGAAACAAAACTTCCCATCCCAAAAAAAAGCTAATAACACACAAGAACAAAGGAATTGAAGAATAAGTTAACTGATATTCCTTTCTTTTGATTACCAGAGATAGTTCTAATACAACAAAAACGAAATTAACTTCACATTTCTTATTCTCTTCTTTCCTTGAAATGTTCCTTGTAAGACATTATTTTGGGTTTATATACACGAATGCTCATGCAAACCATCTCAAGACCCAATTACCACCGTACTGTTTCCAATTATGACAAACTGAATGAAAATTTGTCGAAAAAATGAGCAAGACTCTCAGTTGCCAGCATGCTACACTTACTGGGTTATTGCGACTAGGCCCCTACTCACTATCCAAATACCAATGAAACACAAATTACGTTGATGAAATGTTTGCTACCGCTTCCCCAATAAATAATTGTGCTGAATGTCTATGCTGATGATGGTAAGCAGCACAGGGTCCGGGAGAGCGCCCAATCAATATTACCTTGACCTAAATTAAATCAGCGCTGGTATGCGCGCACTGTGTCCTATTAAATTATTATTGATGTTTATTAGCAAACGGCATAAATGTGTTGCGCACAAATACTCATTTCCAGCACTGACATTTTCCGTAGTGCTATAATAATACTACTCCAACGAGTACACCACGTGCACGAATATTCGATGGAGTTACAAGTATAAAACGCATTAAACTCAATTTAGAAAGACATCCTCACATCCTTAACAGGACTTTTATATGCGGTAGAGTAGTTTGCTTTCCAAACATTTTTATTCATTGAGAGAGACCATTTTAATTTCGTGTACTTTGTGCAGGGCGATGATGCAAGGCATAATTATCTAGAGGGGACTTAAATTTGCTGGAGATGCGATTGCAAATTAGATTTGGAAGTATGCTTATTATAGCAAGCATGGGAAATGATTGGAGATTTCTAGAGAAACTCCTTGACCGTGACTCTATCGATGCCTGTGGCGAGACGAGAAGTGCATCGCGACGAGTGTTTACTTGCATAATTACTGTAATCAACAGCCATCTCGCGAGAGACAAGATTAAATTGGTTACAAAAATAGTTGTTAGTACAGTTAGTAATTCCAAATGTAGGGAAGAAACTGCTTTAACTATATAATTCGAATCACTCGCATTAAAAATTAACCGTCTCGGTAGCACACTTGGCAGAGATCGCAGGTTCAAATCCAGCCAACACCTCCGTTGATAGCGTTATGGTTAAAACCGAGAAGAGAACTGCATCTTCCCAAACAAATGGTCCACTTTCCGGGCGGCCTGAGGTGGAAGATCAAGTACGGTGTCAGCCTATACCCAGCATGGGTAATAGTACGCTCACCATCACACACCATAATAGGGTTTCGTGACATACGGATCCAAAAAGGAAATAATGATGAATGATGAACATAAAAGTTACATTGAATGTTCAAATGTCAATGTTTTGCTTCTTACTTCCGACTTGATTAAATGCAGTTCAAATACCATGAAGCAAAAAAAAAAGACTTTAAATAACATATTAAGTCGTTTTATAGCCATATGTATCTTTAACTCGATCGGAAGCTGATGTTGCTGTTGAAGTAGCA
>JAODGC010042549.1:0-20936 GCA_027574925.1 Ecitoglossa quadriceps | reverse complement strand
AAATAACATATTAAGTCGTTTTATAGCCATATGTATCTTTAACTCGATCGGAAGCTGATGTTGCTGTTGAAGTAGCAACTAGATGCACTGCAAGTGTAATGTAAAGTTGGTAGTTTGTGGTATATCCTAGTTCAGCAACTTCTTCAAATGCAATGCAAGCCATTGGAATGCTGACTACACCAATTGGTGCTTGCAAGTTAAATTAGTGCAACTTGTGCAACAACATAAATACTCACACGTGTGCGATGCAGTAGCACTGATGAGGCCGTCTGCAGTCCGTCACATGTGAAAAATATTGTAGACTTTTTTCTATTTTTAGATTCATAATTACAACTTCGATTTGCATTAGTGTTTTCGAGCTGTGGGAAATGCGTGAACAGGCATAGAATTTCAATTTATTTCCATTGGACATTTTCCAAAAGCTCTAAAATCTGTAGGAAAGGAAACAAGAACTACTCAAATTGGTTTCATTGCAATTTCGGAAAGATTGAAGATGGATACAAATGCAAACGAAATACCAAAAAATATTTCTAAGCTAAGCCCGGAGTTAAACTCGACAACGATTAGATCGACTAGAAATGTAGATGAACATATAGAGTTTCTTGTAGGAGACTCATAATAAGAAAACATTGACAATATACTGTCGTGAGTGTCAATCTGACATAACCACATTAGTGCCACTAGACAGTTTGCGTCCGTCATTTGTTTTCACATTTGGAAATTATCACAACCCTGTCTACAACGATGAAAAGGTACTACGAAAAATACCCAACTCCTAGTACGGAAATAAATCATCAGTCTAAACACCACGAAACGAATAGCAGCCAAACAAAAGCAAGATTACATTTACACCTATGGTATGAACTCAATTCCTGCAAAGCACTCCCATTACAAATTAAACGCCATTTGATTGCTTTACTCTTCATCTGCAAATGCCCATAATACAACGTTAATTACCAACTATAACAGACAATGAACACGAAGAACAGTACATGTAATTTGGCATTTAAATTCCATGCAAGGCATAAATGAACTCCATAATATGTTGTTCAATATTTAATACTACACTGTGGTATAATTCACATTGGTATTGATTTAGGGTGTAAATTAAGCCCTAAAGGGTGTGTTGAGCACCGGTGTGTGTAAACTAATGAATATCGTGTGTATACTCTGCATGCCCACCTGGACAGAGAATCCTTGAATTAGAAGGTATGAAAACATCTGCTTATACTTCATTTCTTGGGGAGAGAGATATTTTAAGCTCCCCATGCAGGGACCCAAATCATGGTTATGAAAGATACTTTTCTTGGCATCTAATGTACAGATGCTGAAAGAAAGTACAGCACAGCACTGGTCAAAAAGAAAACAACACTAGCTTTGATTGCATGCGAATAATTGACTTTATCTCTAGTGTAGATAAAGAGTAAACTTTGAGACACTCTGTAACACCCAAGTAAATCATGTCTTATATTTCATTAGCAAATAAAAAAGGATAGAAGTCAACATGAAAAAGATGTGGGTAAGAAAAGCACGAAAAACCTACTCCAAACACATCTGCCAAGCACACATCTATGCGACCCTATATTCACAGATGGCCTTTTTCCTTCCACACATCCACAAATTCAAATATAGTTTGCAAGCACACTATCCATTAATATACATGCATTTTCACAATTGTACATGAACACATTACTCATGTGTCCGGTGCGTTGCATTTAGAGCACAACCTTTTTCAACTCGCATCCTTCCATTAGTCAACCACGCAAGGCAAGTGCGTAAGCTCGCACTACTCGCACTGCTGCGTGTTGTTCTTGCATCCACTGGAGGTTGGGTGCATCGTGCACATCGCCGCTATTTGTACACCATAGGCGTGAAGACAAATAGAGCACATGGCCGGCGTTGTTTTGCGGTTTCTCACGCGGGCCGTTCCTTTTTCTGTCAGCTTCGTGCGCATGCAACTAATGTGCTGAATACACGAAATGTTATCAATTAATTAAAACTATCCATTACACTGCGCAAAGCGTGATGGTATGCGAGGTTTCTGAAGAGTATTCCTTGGAAATATGTCAGGCGGGAAGCAAGATTGAAAAAACAAGTCAGGAATAAGCAAAGAACGTTAATCATCATTTGAATCAATTTTAAAAGCACACAGCAGGAGCTACTTAATTAGGTTTATAGCCTAAATAGTTAAATTTGATGATATAATTTAGACGAACAATAAAACATCAAAACTTTAATAGCAGGTAAACCTAACAATTACTTGATATATATCCGAATTAAATTTGGGATATTACAAGTCTACTAACTACCAGTTTTGCAGAAATGGAATTCTTTCAATTGTGAGAAGGTGATGATGGCTTGCGACTTGGTGACTTTGCATCAATCAATCAACAAGCAGTCAATCTAAATTAGACAACGTGCCGAAAACATCGTTATAAGACGAAATTTTCATCAAGTGCCAAAGTAAACTCAACTCAAATCCAACAAAGCACTAAATACTTTAATTGCCCACGTTCTATCAGATTCTGCGTGTAAATACATTTCGTCCTTGCCCCTAACGTAATTTTTTACAATGTATGAATCTATACAATCGCAAACTGCGCATTAACAACCTACACAAAATCCCTATCAATATTAAACATCAAATTTGCACAGAAACAATGAATCACCTCATCTCGCACCAATTACCTTCGCAATAAAATGCTCTGCAAAGATCTTACAACCTTTATTCTTTATTCCAATATGTTTTAAGTTGCGGCCTACATAATTTGCTGCAATAAAATTCAATGCCCCCAGTCATGTACACAAATAGACCAAGATCATCACATCTCAATCGTCAAATGTACAATCATATCTTTTCATTTGCGAATTACTTGCGCAATATCATCAGTTCAAATTACGAATGCGAATTGTGTGTCTTGTAGTATATTTTAACGGCCCTCTTTCTCAACGCAATGACCACGCAATGGAATGGAATAATCACATGATGTCACCAGTTTATATGTTTCAGCAAGAGTGTAGAAAATAAATGCTAATCTGCACATGATAAAGTCGAAATGACGTAATATGTTGTTGCCTAGTTGTAATGATGCATACATGGTCAAAAGTTAACCGTAAATTAAGAGCAAGTAGAGAATAAAGAATATGTAGGTAAATAAATAGGTAAACTTGACAGGTTGACAGAATTAAGCTTGCAAGCATGGCCGAGGAGGTCACCAACGTGCTCATGTTTGACATTTCTATTACGAATGTTTGTTCGGTTTGGTCATGAATATTTTTACCGGCGTGCCAATTACCATGTTTGAAAACTGGGACTTTAATTTTCCTGCGGACGTATTGTTTCTCCATTTGTTTTCAAAGTTTATTTTCAACCGGCAGTGCAATTTCACAAGCATGATGTAAAATGCTTCCTATAGAATTCATTTTTTTTTCTTTTGCTGTGACACGTAGAAGAAGACAATGTTACGCGAATGAAATTTCTGTAACACAGAGTCAAGATGCGAAACAATATAAAGGTAACGACCGTTCTCGAAGAAAGTCTTGTTAAGTAATAAATTCCGAATAAACATGCAATCCTTTGATGATGTTTTATGCTAAATACTATAATGTTCCATCTTCTGTATCATCCTCGTCATTTAATTGCACTGAACTGTTTCAAGTTACCTCGATAGAAATGATAAAGTAGTAAAGTAGTTACAAATTGTTGTAATTTTTAATTCAGTTGATATTAAAAAAAAATGGAATATAATCATAATCAAGTTGTTGTTTTGCACCGTCATTCGTATTCCTCACACATGCACTGAATAAATAAGCAAACAAGTTAAAACACTCCAAGAACCTATTAAACTTTTTGTGTAATGTAATCACTGCAAAATTAATTAAATTCATACAAAAACTACCGCGTTTGCTAAATAAATCATAAGCAATAACAACTGTGTCTTGCATGTGTCATATCAGCGCTCGTGAGGATGATGTCATGTTCACAATGACAGTGCAAGTCCACCAGCTACTATAAATACACAAACGAATTAAAACATTTATGTAATTCGTTTTATTTCCTCTCTCGCGCTTGCGAGCTTCGCAGTATTCATTCCTGTGTCATAGCAGGCACGACGGCAAGAAACGCGAAAGTCTGCAAAAAATAAAAGTGAAATCAATCTAACCAGCACACTTTCCCCATAAAAAAGAACCGGAGAACAAAACGCTGGTGAATTGCATATTATATCAGCAGGAAATCAATAATAATGCTATAGGTATGACTATGGTATTAAACTTGGTTCAGTTTTAAGTTTATATTCGAGGAAAGAAACAAACTTGATGATAGTTTTTATTAACCCATAACCAAAAACAATAGCAGCGTAATCACATGACTTTTGCTTTTTGTATTTGGCTAACAAACACACGCAGCAATAATTGTTGGTTATTGTTTGAAAGTTCCAGAGTTTGTACGCACTACAACAGAAATAATGTACAGGGAATTAAATTTCTCTTAACTTAATAATAACCATTTTAATGAGTCTTAGTAGCAATTGAAATTAAACTACTTTTCGTATCAAGATTCTACTACCCCTACAGGCTCTACTAGTCATTTTGATATATAGGACAATAAGCAAATGAATATCTGTTTATTCGCTTTTTGAAAGAGAGAAAAAAAGCCAGTAAATTTGAAGTGAATACTTTGGGGTTGACTTAAAAAACAAACAAGACATACGAAAAAAAAAATGATTTGCCTCAGAAAGAAATATCTTCTATAAAATAAATATGATCAATTGCTAGAAAAACTTAAATTATATATTTAAAGAGATGTCTTACTTTTGACAATAAATGTAGCTGGCTATTCCACAGCCCTAATTATGGACTTTCAAGTAATAACACACGCATCTATATTATTGACATTGAGGATACATATTTGAGAAGTTTTCACATGCCACTCACTAACTGGCAGCAGGAAACAACCAGCAATTGCATTAAACTAACATTTAATTCACCCAATCTAGTAATGTGAGTTTAAGCAGAAAAAAATCACTACCACGAGGAAGATATTCGGAAAGCACATCAAATATTTGTGCCTTAAGGTCTCAACGATGCAAGCACGATGCCCCAAAGGAAATAACGTAAAACGTTTTGTGAATAAAATACGAGATCATCTAAATATCAAATCGCATTAAAGTCCCCGCACGTCCAGTTATTAGTAATATTTCTAAATTAAATACATTAATGGGTCACCTAAATTTGGATTTCTAATATCCATTACAAGGTTCTATATATGTTTCCCTTTTCAAAACATATTACGCAATAAATAAAATCTAAACGCAATGTTTCTGTAACTTTTCAAGCATTTTAACTTGTACCACACGCATCAGACAAATGTTTACTTTCTGAGTGCATTTTTGTGTTTGCTCAGCTTGAAAAGTCCCATTGCTTCCTGTGGCCAAAATACGCCCGATTCGCCTCCATTAGCGCACTTCACACTAGACGCATAAAACCACCAAGTGTATCTATCTACTATCCGCTCATCCAAGGTGGACCGCACGAAACAGGTCTACACATATTGGTAGACAAATAGGGCCGAAAATAAAATACACGCAGGGTGGAAATCAATGTGGATAAATAGGTATTTTAAGAATTCCACTAACCCACTGAGGAGTGAGTTGCTAATGAATGGTTGCAGCCATATGCAGTGCCGTGCTGAAGAACATGCAAGCTGTGAATTTGCAATGTAAAGACGGACGTCAAGCTCATAATGCAAAAGAGAACTTGCTATTTTCCCAGCTATTTTACGTAATTATTTTTACGTGTTTCTATAGTAGACTGGTGTGGAGCAATGAAGGTTGTGGCCGCGAATATTGCAACATCTTATAATAGCTATACTTTTGCACTATTGCAGTATAACATAACGGTAATAAAGTATGAGATGTGAGTAATTTCATTTTATTAAAGTGAGTCTGCATTGACATTTACGGAATATTTGAAGTTGTAAAGACGTTTTCGTCATATTACCTTCTTCAGTTTACATTGGTTCTCATAGGAGTTAAGGTTTTATGTTGAATATTGTATAGAATCTGTGGTTTTACTAGTGTTGTATTGACGTTTAATTGCATTTCTTATAAGGAGTTTATTTGCATTGGTTTATATGGAAGATGTGAAGTTGTTTACTTATGGAACCTGTGATGTTGAGTTAGATTTTGTATTAGAGATATATGGTTCTAATGGTACATGATAAAATATGGAATTTTTTGAGGAGAGTAATTTGCAATAGATGTTGTTCGTGCGGTGGTGGAGTGTCGACTGTCATACAGTTTCCAGGATTTGCAGCCATTAGACCTCGGTGACTTTGTGGCGCTGGCGTCGGTGATGCGAAGATCGCAAATTATCGCATGTCGTCGCGGGTTTCCCGAACTATCACCTGAGACGGATGCGCCACCACCGCAGATACTACGTACTATTAAACACAACATGAAATATTGCAAGTGTCAAAATAAACTCATCTCAATTCAATGAATATCAGACACTCCGTAATCAAGATGAACGAAACACATACCTTCATTTGTGTCATATTCTACGCCAGCGGTTTCCAAACTGGAATGACTCCCCTGTGTAGGCACTAAGTATAGTTTTTTTGGTGAGACACAATTACGCACTATTTGAAAACCAATTCTCTATCCTATGATTACGACTCCATATGTGTCCTGGCTCAGAATCAAGGCAATATCCTGCTAAACCTACACAATGAACCTCTATTACTGCCATTGTAATATAATACATAATAAATAAAGCTGAGGAATCTTCTTGTCAGCGAATAAAGAATACAAAAACAATTTCTAAATGTCGTCTTCAAACTATAATCCATCTAAACTCCCTCAACAAATGCAGTATCTAATTGACAACTCGCATATGTCGAGAGCTACACAAGGCATGCGGGCTAAATTGAGCCACGCACTTATAAATAATTACTAACAATGCGAAGATACTTCCCAGTGGCAGCGACAAAAAGATGTCAATCGGCAGATGTGAATGACTATGCGAATTTTGAAAGAAGTAGTTACATGTCAGTTATGACAAGATGTTTCATTGCCGGAGTTTGCGTTCATTGATGTTGTGCTCATCCCTGCTGCTTTAACTGGCTACAGCAAACAGTTGCTTTTTGCAGTACTTCAGACATTGCTTAAAATGCGTGACTGGCCATTAAAGCAAACCTCTAAACAGACTAAACGTTAAACGATGCTATTTATAAAGCATTCATAACTGACACAGAATTAATGTGATGATAAACTTTGCTAGAAACTGCGCATATGGTGCTTGCAAAAATTAGCTCGAGTGATAAGTTCCCAATTCTAGGCTCATCTTAGTATTCAAGTTATTCCAAGTATTTTTTTTAGATATTAATCAATCCAGACTTCAGAGTATTAGTTGAAGTTGGAATGTGTGGGATTTATTCCGAAATGTTTTTTACTTAAAAAACGAATCAGGGCCCTTATTTATTGCGCGCAAGTACACAATCATATTTGCAAACTTCAGTTAATGCTGATAAGATAAATTATGCGCATTCCTGAATAAACAACACAAACAATATTCGTATCCAAACCGGGCACTTTCCTTTGAAGCGTACAAAACCGTAGTTTATTTAATCGAGACAACAAAGATTGATATTAAATTAAAACGCAAATTATTATTTCTTACTATTCATCTTGCTAGGTAAAGATGTTGCGTTGGTGTGTTAAGATGAGACACACTTGGCAAAAATTTGATGTTACAACAACGTTTATGGCTTATTTCCTTCCTCACATAGATTGTTTTGATTTCTTATTGATTAACCAAGATACACATCCCCCCAACAAAGAAATTGACTGACATATTCCTCACCTCCAACCACAGGTTGTATATATTAAGTGAAGAAGACAACAAGTCAAACAAAATTTAGACCACTAAATATTCAGTGTCAAAGTAACCTCAACGCAATTCAATGAACATCACACACTTGGTAACCAATGTTCACGAACCAATTGATATTGTTTTATTTAGAGTAAATAAATGTTTGCTTACGTTCACCGACGAAAGTACTCATGACAACTGGGCTACAAAAAAAAGCGCCTCCTGACTATCGTCACTGAGCAAAACACAAAAACATATTGAATTGGTGAGCTTGTTTTAAACCAAATTGAATCTTAAATGCATAAAATAAACGCTTAAACATTATCAACAATGTTGAAAACATGTATTGTATTAAAGAAGAAATAAAGGATTCCTCCTTTCAGCAACTGCATTTAGATTCTCTATCAATGTGAAGGAAATAGCATCTGTTTCATTCAAATGACTTACTAAGGTTTAAGGTAGGATCAATTCGACCAATTTGAATTCTCCTTTCTTCACGTTGCATTATTTACAACACAAATTAATGGGAATTTCCCAGTGCGAAAAATGCGTCTATATAAACAGCTTCAAACTCTGGCATGAAATCCTACTTCCTAGCAAACAAACATGCGTAATTCCTAGCAATAGCTTTGCAATCACAAGTAAATTACATTTAATTTACACTGAACAGTAAGACGATGGAAAGATTTGTAGGCGTCACTTGTAATTACAACTTGCCTTTTTTACTTCATCGCGCCATAGAGATTGTGTATTAATTACCCAGTGTACACGTATTAATAGTATTGCCTTTGGTTTGTTGTACCTTAACTAAATCACGCAATCCTACAATTTACACACTGTTTACATTCATAACATTTCATTGGATGGCAACAAGAAAACTTAGTCGAGCATGCAGTATGAAGGTACCACTAAAACACCAATTTAGAAATGTCAATGTTACAAACAAAACATCCAAAGCCACATCGTGGGTTATTGCCATGGTACTGAATGTAGTAACAGACGCGGCATTTCAGTTTCAAATGTTAAAATGTTGGCTCGTCCTTCACATCTGACCGATCCTACAGCAGGCAGGCACCACTACAGTAATAGAAGTTATGGAAGTGAAACTCATGGAGGTGTGTATCGTTTTTGCTTCCAGTTTAAGAAAAAACAGTAAAAGAGAAAAATTAACATCCAGTTTATACTTGCGAATGGTAAACATATAAAGCAACATCTATTGAGTTTGATTCAATTAAATGAATACAAATGCAATCATCTACATCTAAAAGTACCGCAAATGCAAACTAATTCCTTCATAACTAACATGTGTAATCCAATCATGGTCACATAAAGATTGGTTTTACCAAGATTGACCACAGTTGTAAATTTTGTAAATGTACGAATGTAAAGAATATTTTTTTATTAGAAATTCAACCGGCTTAGTGGCACATGACAACGCACTGGCTTGGGAATCGCCATGGAGGTCACGAGTTCCAATCCTGCTAGCTAGCACCTCTTCTATCGGGAGCGTTCTGGTTAAAACAGATGGATAGTGCACATCTACACTACCAAACAAACAAATGATATTAATTACGCAGTGAAAGGATACCAACTTTTGCTTGGGATAAAACAATGTATCCTCTTTCAGTTCAATTCTTAAATATATCACATCCATAGGATGATTTAAGTCTCTATAGAAAGAACGAACAAAACTTTCATGGTAGAATAAGCAAAAAAGATATTTTCGATTGATTCACATCCAAGATAGATAATAGCCGGTCCTTTATTGTTCCTTGCTCCACAATGCGTCTTAGTACTAATGCCAGTATGACATTACAAAACTATTTTCGCTTCCATATTCATATTAATCAACAACAAATCATAAAAGGACATAGAAAAGAAACATAGGATGACCTACAGCTAAACTGCATGGTTCTGCAACAAAATTACATGGGATTTCAAGAAACATGATTGAAAATTGTGTTCTTTTCTCTTCGAAGTGATGAATTTCACTTGTTAGGTGCATTATATAAACACTGCAACAATAGCAACAATAACAAAAGTAGAAAATTTATAAAGCCAGAAGTTGATTGCAAATCTTTTAGTTATTTTCACATAGTTGCTTTCCAATAGTGTCTGCCACAGCGGAATAAATTATTGAGAGGTATTGGCATAATGTAATAGATTATACCAATTGTATTTTAGAATTGCGTCATTTGCAACTTTTACATAGATTGCTGTTTTTTGAAGCACAGAGTAATCAGTTTATGTTCCAATTGAATCTGCAGACATAATTCTATAAACGTTCCATGTTGCTCTTTTGTTTAAGATGTTTGCTAAGGAAAAAAAAAAGATTAATTTATTTCTATCGCTCAATATTTTCTAGAAATTGGTATTTCTACACAAAATGAGCAAACCATTTAACTATTTACCAAAGGAAATGCTAATGAAAACAGAATTATGTTTTCGCATTTTCAAAGACCCAATGTCATTCGTATAAGCGATGGGATACGAGTTTAAGGACAACGAGTACAATATTACAGTATGACATAATATCAGTGACTTTGAGTCCAATGTCAGTTTATACCTGCTGTTAACAATTATATGCATTTAACGAATCTACTGCTAAATAGCTAAGTTCGTAGTTCTTTGTTCTTCAATGCAGCCACATACAACAATCCGCAGCCAAGAAAGAAAAGCACAGTTATTGTAGCCAACTATGAAAATAACTGAAGTAGCAGCAGAAAAAGTGTCACATAAATTGTGCATGTTGCAGTTTTCGGTGAATGTCGTTGGCGTTAGCTCGCAGCAGGCGACAATATTAATAATTCGTACTCCTACCTACATGTAGCAAACAACACAGTCAAATTCTCGTCTCAGAAGAATTACCTCTCCATGATAATGAACAAGAACAATCGAGGATTCTATCCAAATATGATCAATGTAACTCCTGTGCCTTTGCACTGCTAGCTTTCGCAATTCTTATTGGACAGTCCGTAAATCCGTAAATAACAAATGACGACTACAGCAGCACTGACTGTGTGCGAATGTACCATACCTGCTTGTTCTGCCTGGGCAGTGTTTCCATGTTAGTCCCATTGACGACTGGCGCCTTTTCCTGCGCGACACCCCCGTTGGCGGCATTGCCGTTGCCGAGCGCCATGGCCGGCGGCGTCTGAAGCGCGGACGAACGCAATTAGGCAAAAGTAGCGCAACTCCCGACTAGCGCAGCGGTTACAACACAATTACACCGACGACGATGATGCCGCTGTGGATGATGCCCAACAAGCTGCAGAGGTTGCCCGCCGACAATCAATGATCATCGCGTTCCGGTGCGTTGAGCGTATCCTTGGGAACTCGCGAGCAGCACCAAACACCCGATGGTTTAGCGATGCTCGCACTTTTCGCTGCTCCGTCGATTATAATCTGTAGAAGCGCGGCTCGATCTTGCGCGCCTGATAGAGTAAAAATATCGGTTGCGTAGCACGCGCCGCGACTCTCCACACCCGAGCAATTTAGCCGAATAACTAATTTTGCGACGAATAGGTGTCAAAGAACCGGTACGGTTAGGACGCGACCGACTTTCGTTTTGTCTTTTTTCAGTGCACGCAAGACGGGTGTACATCTGTACTGCACATTACGCGCGCATGCGTACTTAATCTCGCGCGAATTAATTTTTACTAATGCGAGAAGTTGCACGTTGAGAGACATCTCTTGGTGAGGAGTTCGAAAGATTATTTTAACTCTTCACTCTTAAACAGTTTGCAACAAATATAATGTTTTGAAAACTTTGTTGTAACAAATTTAGTTTTAAAAGTAAATTTAACCAAACAGCTATTATTTAAGTATCATTCAAATGTTAGCTGTAATTAGTTATTAGAACACATTAATATGACAGAATGTTTTATGTATTATGTAATATACATAATACATTATGTAGTATACCTTGCAATTTTCAAAATTGACAACTTTTTCATAATTAATATATTTCAACAAAATAGATATTAATTATGTCCACTTAAATTAATGCATCAGTATAAATAATACTGCGACAACAAATTACTATAAATTTATGATAATTCAAAAACAAACGACGTAAAATAAATAAATTATTTCGGAGAAAAAATCCAATTCCCAATAAAACATTATTTCATGGTAATCTAATTATCTTCACATCAATTTAGGACTCTAATAAATTATATAATTCTCCAATTGCCTGGAATTAATTAACAATAAATATGAGTTAATTTGGTTTCATTGTGTATTTAGTTTTGTTGCATAATAAAAGTGGTATCGCTTATTAATTAAAAGGCATCAGCAATTGTTGATGCACACGAAATGACACTCGTTTTCGATACAATCGCCAATTCGTGCACGACTCATCGAATTAGATTAGCATTCAGGATAAACATGACACACGGTGAGGACAAAAAGCGGAAGTGGAATTAGCAAATTAACAATGCACGACGACTGTAATTTGCCGCATTTTTCATTCGTTATATAATAATTAGCTGGAAACGCAAAACGCAATCGCATGAGCAAAGTCAGGGTTACGGCCGAGATCGTATAAATTAATTTGCAGTCGATTATGTAGCATCAGTTGCATTGAGCGCATCTTACCATCAGGATAATTATTTTCTATAATAATAAAAAAAGCAACAAGAAAATGTTGAGGGGCATTTGTGTTTTAGTTGTGCTCGTTTTGGCATACCATCAAATGGAAGGAGTAAGTGTTAGCAACAAATTAATTTGCTTTTATATAAATTTATTACATCAATCACTTTTAAGTTACCTCAAAGAAAATCTATTACCGAGATGTCACATGGTGAACTTATGCATAAGTTCGCACAGTTTGTCCACGACGATCGAGAAGCGACGGAAATTCGTCAGATGTATGAAAAGGAAATTGGTAGCCACCGATTAAAAAGGCAAGCTGAAGAAGGGATGGATGATGTAGATGATCCTAATACGCAACAAGCTGGCCAAGAAGGATTTCTTGATCGCGCTGCTAAATTTGTTCTTGAGTTAGTGCAGAGGTTTCTTAAGTGGATTAATACGGAATAGTATTAAAAACGCAATTATTGGTGTAATAACTGGATAATTGTTGATATTTTATAATAAAAATAATAAATATTAGAAACATTCTGAACGACTTTAATTTTAATATGTTTATGGTGCTATAGAGCTCAAATAGATAGTTTTAAGACCGCATACGAGGGTTGCATAAAAAGTCGTCGCAAAAATAAAAACTACATGACTGTTTGGGATGCACTTCTCTTTCTAATTGAACAGTCTCCTTTTTGACTTATACATATTTACTGTCCAACGCCGAAATATTTGTTTCTAAAATGACCCCACCTTGTTTGAATGAACCTTTCCCCCCATTTATACATAACCTCTACACGCAATACGAGTAGTGCCATCTGACTTTGCGACAACTAACCGACATATTTACTGAGTACCAGCTTCATATTTTTGCAGATAGTAAAGCAATGAGCGTATGACAAGCAAAATTAAAGGAATAATTTCCTAACATCAACATTTAAAGTATTTGTAGTGATTAGTTTTCACCAATCATGAGCAATCTATTAAGAAATTTACGCGTACAGTGATTTTCTGTCATAATTACGATTCAACTTTTCCATTAATTTACACTTTTTAAGCGCACTTATCAACGAGGAATAAACTAGTTTACCAATTAAAACTGAATAATCATTATGCACCATTATAAAACAGATTTGTTTTTATGCAAATGAATAAATTGAATAAATATGCAATGATTACGTTCAAACTATTTGTGCAATTAACATGACATCTGGCTTATAATGCAAAGATATTGCGAAAATAAGCAAATTTAATGCTCCAGCATAGTAACAAAATTGTCAGGACAATGTCAACATATATGCAATAGTTTCGAGGTGAATAATAGTCATTACCAATTCGGGGGAGGCCAGAATAGCAAGTGACGACTTTACCTCTCAACGCGTGTAATATAAATTGCGGGAATGCATAGCAACCTTGCTCATTACTTGATTATCTATGATCAAGTGCGTTTCGCATATACATTAAAGTTATCCATTCGAACAGAACATAGTTTTTATTTAATGATAGTTCCCGCTACCAGGTATTAAACTAACTGGTACCCATCGAGCCTACTATTTGGTTTCCACGTGTCGTCATTGGAAATTTGAAGCAAGGTACAAAATGAGGCTTTCCGTGTTAGTGTTGATGCAAATTCTAGTGGTGGTAAAAGTTCACGGCGAATGTGAGAGACCAGGCGAAATTATAAAGTATGAAGAAGAATGCTTCCAAGAACATGCTGGTTTTATTGAGAAAGTCTCTCAGAAGGCAACGAGCTTTTTTGAATCGGCGAGGAAGCGATTGGGAATCACCACAGAAACTACTGATGCTGGAGACCAAAAACCAAAGAAGGTTGTTTCGTAACATCAATTCCGTGAGTGATATTAATTGTTTTTTCTATTATCATAGTGTGACTATTACCAGTGCATTTTATTGAAAATGCATGTCACGGACGCACATAATCTTCCCGATTTCAATACATTTAAGAACAAATACGAATCTGCTTATGGAGATATAGACGAAGTCAAAGAATGTTTTGCAATGGCTGGTAATATTGAACGTAAGCGACAATGTCTACCCATTGCAACATCAGTAACATCTCCTCTGTTCTTTCCACAGAAATGCTAAATTCGCAAGAAAGCACAGTTGATACCATTGAGCACGATGAACGTAGAACCATCAAACAAGGTATTCATACAATATTTCTTACCTTAACTCGAAAAGTATTACAAATATGACCTGCAACTAATAAAATATCGAACAAACCATTATCTCATACATATCGCAAAGTATTAATTGAATTAAGCCGTGGCTCACTATTTAATATTTAGTTTGACCTCTCAATCTCCTTTACCTGACTATTGCTTCATGTTAATGTCATAAAACATGCACGTTGCAGCACGTGATACAATGAACGAAATCCTCTGCGAAGTGAATTTGCATGTCGTGCGATGCTTGAGCAAGATAACCCACAAGGACAGCAAGGTAAACATCTTGAACAATCCCCTTAAACATAAGAATAACTCATTCTCTGTTGCAGTGCCCACTGCTCATGTTTCCTTGAAGTCTTTCAAATATGGTCTTGTTGACAATTCATAGAATAATCTGTAGATGTTAAATTTTTATGAATGTATTTATTACCATTAAGAATTAATAAAAAGATGCATTTGTCTTCTTCTGTTTATTACGACTTAATAGTAACAAAATATTAATTTAAGATGATGAATCCTGGACGAAAGTTGTTGCATCATGAACCCAAAGATATACCTGTGATTCATATCTCGTCCGCATAAATCGCCCTCATATTTACTGGAAAATACATTAATATTACGATCCAGATCAGAAACACAATTATAGCCAAAGCAAGCATATAATCTATGCAAAGTGTATAGATGCCTAAAAGCCAAATATAAACATGCAAAGCAGTATGTTTTACACTCTTATGCAAAATTATGTACTGTATATTAGTGGTTTATTATATAAATACTGCTGGATATGTTAATTTCTTTAAATCACTCTGTTCTATGCAAATGTTATGTTTAGAATGTTTGCGTGTAAACGATTTAGTAAACAAAATAGTAAATAAAAGTATTGAAATATACCTATGAGAGATAGGAATATTAGATGTCGCCCATTTACTTCTGCAAATGATATGAAAAATAATGATTACCATAGCCCAATGATACCAAATCTTGTTTGTTCTTAATCAATGACATTAATAACTTCAAGTGTCCACTATATCAATAATCCCCCATTTCAAATGATTTCTTACAAACCTCTGAATAATTACACATAAGTTTGTAACAAAAGACTTGCTTTACATATAACTAAACATCAATTATGATGATGGTAGTTATGAAATATGTAATTTTTCAGAGTATTATCACCAATCAATCCCAGAACCAAATAACCCTATAGCTTTTAACATACCTTTTTGGCTGCAGCACCAACTTTGCTCTTTTTAGTACCCCGCACCTTCTTCATCCTGTTCTTGCGTTCCTTACGTTGTTTCCTTGTCTGTTGCTTCTTCTCAAAGAGACCGTGGCGGGCAAGTCTGTGTTTAGGCTCAAATTTCTTGGCATAATCTAACGTATCATAGATTAAAGCAAATCCAGTGGATTTGCCGCCACCGAAGTTTGTGCGAAAGCCAAACGCAAAGACAACATCTGGAGTGACTTTGTACATTTTAGCGAGTTTGTCGCGGATGTCCGTCTTCTTCACAGAAGGCGCGCCTGGATGCAGGACATCCACAACCATTTGTTTTCTCGCCAACAATCTGTTGGTCATAAATTTGCGAGTGCGTATTGTCGCTGTTCCTTCAGACTAAAACATAAACAACAAATTAATAATAGTCACAAAAATACCCTCAAAAAATTTAGATAATTCCGGGCCCAAAATTATAGCATTTCGTGGATTGTAACACTTTCATTGCAGAGACTTGTGCGGGCATTCATATTGCGAAGAGGTTAACCCCTCAAACGTCACATTACCATGTTTATATCTACGAAAACTACCACTTTTGCACAAAATATAAATTAATACACTTCGCGCATATATTCTTTTATCAATCCTGAGTAATTACTGCTATATTTTTAGGGCGGATGATTAATATTTTCGATGATTTTACTTGCGTACCATATTGCCTTGTAAACAGACTGCTGGAAAAAGAACGCCGGCGTGCGGTGCACTTACGTACTAACATCGATACCGGTGGCGCCAAGTTTAAATCATAACTCCAATGTTGCCAAGTCAAGACAATATATGCAACTTTTGTAGCAGCTGCTTAAATTAAATCGAGAATTTTAAATACGTAAATAAAATACTTAATCAATTAAAAGGAAAACTAAGAATAGATTGGAACAAGTGTAAACATGTCAAAGCGGGATGAAAACATCCTTGTGACAAGAAGGGAACAACAACGCAGACAACGTACTTAGCAAGTGCAATTAGCAAAAAGCAGGGGAAATGGAAGTAAGTTACCAAAAGCTACTTAGTAGATATCAGCATACCGGTAAATCAACCTTATAGTCAAATATTATTAGTCGCAATTCGACGGTCGGTGCGATCAGTTCTTTCAATCGCCTCAGTCACTTGCGCAAGCTCAATCCCAAAACGTTATTCTAATATGGGAAATTGTATTGCAAAAAGTAAATATTCTGAAGATAATGTGAAAAAGGAAAGAAATGTTGAGAAAAAAATTACGTAAGTTTCTAGTGTTTACTGAAAATTTTTTTTTACTATAATCATCTTTTATTTGCAAAGGATCACTGAACGGAAACAGCAGAACTCCCAACTCAATTCGTTCCACTATTCCATGGATTACAAACACCGCGGAGAAGTTTTAATTTTCAATCATGAAACATTCTGCTTTGAGAATCTCACTGATCCCAACAAAAATCCAACATACAGGGATGGAACACAAGTTGATTGTGATACTATTTCGTCAACTATGAAATTGCTTGGCTTTAACGTCACTGTTTATCAGGATCTAAAGTACGAGGAAGTGATGGTTGCTCTGGAAAAAGGTATGTTTCCCTAACTTTTTTTCTTGCATTGGCGGAGAGCATTTAATCATGAAAATTTAAATGCTCAATGTTCAAAACAATAACTGCACCCACTCAAAATACGTGACAATAAGTAATTACGTCATACACTCTCGCAGAACCACTGAACTTTCCCACACTTGCTACGTCTTCTAGTTCCGCCCTCGTTCATTTCTTAATTTTGATTGTAAATCACTTCTCCTCTTTATCAAGATCACAAAAAGACTCATCTGAATTCTCAAGCTGTAAAGCAATCTGAACAGAAGTGAAAGTCATCTAACAAGCAGCCGCCTCTTTAGTGACAAGCTGTACAATTGCCCAAACACAATATGGCAGTTTCCCTTCGTGCCCTTTGGATGGTGAGCGCGTTGTATGCCAATTGGGAAATCCGCCACTGTTTCTTGATTGTGACTCAATACAATATTTTAATGACTCTAAAGTCCGCTAATTTTTTATTACTACTTTCCTTTCTATGTTTTATGTAGCTGCAAAGGACGATCACTCCGATCGGGATTGTTTTGTGGTATTCGTACTAACCCATGGCGAATGCAACCGTTTGTTCGCTTTTGACAAAGAATACAAGTCGCGACAACTGTGGAGTCCATTCGTTGAAGAGAATTGCCCTTCGTTGAAAGGAAAACCGAAGCTTTTCTTCATACAAGCTTGTCAAGGAACAAAAGTGGATGCGGGCATAACTCTGATAAGTGATGAAAGAGGCAAAGTGAAACGGTTGCCCAGTATTCCAGGTGGAACGCAGTTTTTTCCTGCGGACATGCACGTGACCCATCGGTTTCATGAATATCCGGACTTTCTTATTTGCAATAGCACTGCCCCGGGTAATTTCCATGCAAATTAAATTTAATTTGAAGCTAAATTTATCTATGTCATTGTTTACCAACAGGATACTTTGCATGGCGCAACCCTGACGGCTCATGGTTCATGCAAACACTTTGCACTAAACTGCGCAAAAGTGCCTACACCAACCATCTACTGGATATCCTTACAGCTGTTAACTTGGACATTGCTGTGAACAAAGAAAGCATATGTGCGGACCCTGAGATGAATAAGAAGAAACAGTTGTTTTGTATGTCCAGCACCCTTACTAAGTTATTGCTGTTCACTAAGAAAAATTGATGGAATTGCTTAAGATGAAATAGGATAAGTAAATAAAATAATTAGGATAAATTATATTTTCCGCACTGATTTAAAGAAATAAATATATATCAAGTATTGAAATGAGTTTACTTTGATATTTACTGAATATTTCTTGCTGTAAAATTGTTTTCGGCATAGTGCCTTCTTCTGTTTGCATTAATTCTTATGAGAGTTAAAATCATATCTTGGATATTGTATAGAATCGGTGTGTTTGCTTATTACTACTTGTAAAACCTGTGCTGTTGAGTTAGATTTTGAATTAGAAGAGATCTGTGGCTCTAATAATATATGATAAGATATTGACTTCTTTTCGCGGAGAGTAACGTGCAATAGATGTTGTTCGTGCGGTGGTGGAGTGTCGACTGTCATACAGTTTCCAGGATTCGTAGCCATTAGACCACGGTAGGTTTGTGGCGCTCGCGTCGGAAGCACGAAGATCGCAAATTATCGCGTCTCATCGCGGGTTTCCCGAACTATCACCTGAGACGGACGCGACACCACTGCGGATGCTGCGTACTAAACTAAATCAAATGCTTGCAAGTTATAAACTTGAACCCAAATTATGATTAGTAACTGAAGAGAGCGTTTCGCAAAATCCCTCAATTCATTCAACATTCAACACAGCATCAATAACACCTTCCAAGAACAACATACATTTGCCAGACACATATGCACCCTGTCCCTATAAAAGGCGGAACCTTCCTTCCGTTCAGCTGTAGTTCTTGGTCATCCACCACACTTGGTCAAGGAGATTCATCCACCGCAGTCAGATTTGGTGACCAATACGAGTCAAAATTAGTCATCCGTCACCACCACACAGTCGTCGCCACAAGACTTAACCAGTACAATAAACACGACCTTCCACAAGGGCAACATGCCGAAGAGGTTTTTACAACATTATATTCAGTAGATATCAACTCATCTCAAGGTAATGAATATCAGCCAGTTCGTAACGAAGATTAACGCTTAACACTTAAATATTTGTTGTTATAGAAACATTGGGGATATTGTCCAGACATGGGTATTTTGGGGATTACTACATTAGAATATTAGTTCATCAAGTAGTTTTGGTTTTTTTTTTTTTTCTTATAAATATTCTCCATAAGTGCATTTTGTTTGATTTTAAAACTGATAGTTGTTTTTATATTGCTAGCTACACTTGAAATAAATATGAATGAACCTAGTTTTACCTGACTTAAGTGGTATTTGAGTCACATTAATAAACTATTAGTATAAGAAATAGATGTAGTGGATTAAGCACATTAAAAGTCGTTATAGCAAATACCCCGTGATTGGTTTTTCTTTGCGCATTTCATACTAAATTTTCAATATGACATCACAGAGTGTAAACTCCAAAAGACATACTCCGGGTTTCCTGGAGGTTTCGACACATAGTAATACTCTCCAAAACACAAACTTTGGAAAGGACTACGCACAAAAATCAATCATCCAAAGTTATAAATCTGAATGATTTCTTCTACATAAAGAAGTGCTATACGAAATCTCTTGTTGTACACTAGATGATCAATGGAATGGAACCAACAGGGTCAAATGAATGAGATAGAAATTTTAGATACAGAAGTTACGCATTTCCAAATCAGAAACAGTCTAGCAATGTACTGGTAAAAATTGATATCAAACAATGATTCCCACTTGCAGAATTTGGATACAAAATCAATGGTGAATTCATAAAGCAAATGGTTCCAGGCGCAACCTCATTTTGGGGCCCCTTTACCTACAATTGTGTTTGAAAGTACTAACATTCCATAGTTGTGTGCCCAATGGAAAACCCGCCACAAAACATGAATATATTTTCGTAACATTGACATTGTCTCATATTTGTATTTGCTATTATGCAGGTTGATTTTTACGTAAATAAATATTTGTACTCTCATTGGGGAAAGAGGTATCGCCGAAATATGTCTGACTGATCCATTGTTAACCAAATATTACATACAACAATGAAAGTGTTTCGTTCATGTTGCTCATAAGGTGACACTTACTAAGTACACTCTTCAAAACCAATGCTCCTCCTGAATCTAACGGCGTAAACCGTTTTACTATCATTGCCATGGTTGATTTTTAATTCAACCCCAAATCCTCAAAAGGTTTTCCTTCCAATTTCGCCGCATTTGTGCAATTACGGATCAATAATACTGTGGAAGGTTGGTCGTGTACGTCGAGGTACGGTGGCGACTGGGTGAGTTTACTAGAGAGCACTGGGTGGTAGCGAGCGGCTGTGATGCGGCGATGAACCGCTGAGCGGTGGCGAGCGGCTGCGTGGTGGTGTCCACTGCCGTGCGGTTG
>JAODGC010042438.1:22447-54173 GCA_027574925.1 Ecitoglossa quadriceps | reverse complement strand
CATGAGGTACAAGTTGCAGGTAGTTTCTAGGCAAAATTTAATTTACGAGATAAATTGGTCAAACGCGTATCGCACATTGTATTCCTGGTAGTAGCAGGTATGTGCTTGAGTGCAGACCGTGCGTTTCCGTGCCCAGTTGAATGAAAAACAGGCGCAGTCTATGTGCAGCGAACGTGATGTAGCAATTGATCAGTTGATTGTTTGGAAGTGTCGCAAATTTGATTTGAGGACTTTCTGCTGTGCACTGCGCACCATATAAAAACCATCCTAATCAAGCATTGTTTAGACTACTTCAAATTCTCAGCTTTTCTAAAGTATTTTTACGATAAAAATAGACAGGTGTAATATTTAAAGGTTTTAGTGGACGGTAAATTCTGAATTTGCCGTACATAAATTTTCCGACTGAGGAACGTGCCAGATATTGGCTCATATCGGAAATACGTGTGTTATTTTTATTCACCAGCCACGTCGATATGTGTCCGACCAAGCCCTGGGACACAATGTACGCTAGTTTGCTGTACGACTGCGAAATGGATATATCGAAATTGAGATCACACATTGTTTCAAATCTTGATGTATCGCCGCCAGCACGCACGCTCGAGACATCCCTGTCCGCCCGATAAAAAATTCACACAGCGGCGTGTTTTATTGGAACGGGGCCAACGGTATTCATAAATACATTTCCTGCACTGCGCATCTACTTCCTTCCATCCTTTTCAACAATTTACGACTCACGAGATTCCGTTGGCAGGGGCGAACGCTTTTGCCCGGCGCCTTCACAGTGCCAAGTGCGTACACGTCGACTTTGGTTTTACGGCTGGACGTATAACCGAAGCGGTTTGCGTCTCAATCCCGGTCACAATGTCTGTGCGCCAGTGATCCCTATTGCTGTCAATGGTCTATACTCTGTCTGAACCTAAAACAACCATCGTCTCATCTTGTCAAAGCATGTCTGTGGTTATTTCAACAAACAAAGCCGATCCTTTGATAGGGATCTGCATAAAAGGCAAACGCGATATTGCCGCAATTCCCAAAAGCGACACTTTTATTTTAAATATGCAACATTGTAAAGGCTACCAATGAAATGAAGAGTAAATGATAGTAATTACATTGGCATTCCAATCAAATACAGTAGATAAAATGATTTAAATTAAAATTTAAAAAAAGTGTTTTGTGTGATTAATTAAATTTATTTAAAATCTTTAAATATCTGAAAAATGCTTGTGAAATCAAAGGTATATTGTATTTGAAAATGTGATTGTTGTGTTATGATTGAGTAAAAAATCAATTATGGCAGATTTTCCGTTGAATTGAAAGTAGAAAATTAAATTTTTAAGTTGAATTATTGGTTTTCCGTTAATGTTCAATAGAAAAATGAAAAAATTTGAAATTTTTTTATTATACAATATCAGATTTTTAGCCAAGAATAAATTATAACACCACATTTCCTACATTTTAACGACATCTTGTTAGATTTTACCTCATGATAGAAATAAAAATACAAGTTCTACCTTTCCCGTAAACAATAACCAAATGGCCAGTGAAAGATTTATGAGATCGCATTATTCCGCGGTTATTACCACCTTAAACCTTACAAACATGCTCAACAGGGCAAGCCAGTTGTTGCCCTGTTCACTTTCTCGCACTTGCTTTCTTATTTTCCCTATCGCCGCATGTAACTGCCGCAGTTGTATAAAACACATAAACATTAAGACTTTATAGGGGGTATAACACATGCCCATGCCAAAAGCGCATTGTCTGTTTTAGTCTCATGCGCTGTATACGCACCCAGTGTACCTTGGACCGTCAGCATCTGTAATTTCTTTGGCCAACTTTACCGCGTGTTTCTATAACGACCGTTTCGTTAGTAAATAGTAACTGCACATTCAAAGCAAAACGTGTGTTTGCGCGCGGTGCGCTTGAGAATTACTTGAATTGTGAAATTTTGTGTGGACAGGTGAAATGCTGATTATGCTGGCGCAGGAAAATTCAAACAATTGCGCATGTTTGCTGTGTGACGTACATGTATCAAGGACTAATTTGCGCAAATAATCATTAACTATTGTTTCTCTCGTGGGTTTTGTGTGCATGTTAAGACACTGCATCGTATTTTGTAATCGCCGACCATTGTCAGCACAACAGGGCTATAGTAAAACGTGTTTTGAGACAAGCTAATTTGTCACGTCGCATTTGCTTCTGTTAGTAATTACTAACTCAGTGTTTGTTTGCATTTCCAGCCGCAACAGGAGGTTCAACGTCTACGCCCGGCGCCTCCACTCTCGTGCTTGCCGGCTGCTTATGGTTGCTGACCATTGTGAATTCCTGTCGGAGGTAATTCCATTGTCGTGCACGCATCACGGTAATTCATGTATTGTAATTCCTTTGTAATTCGTACTCCACCTTCAACGCTGAGATGCAACCGCAGAGTAATCACTGAAGCATGCAACGGCAGCTGAGTGAGTATAGTGAGTATGGTCATGTTTCAAATTAGTAAGAGACAATTTTATATTGTTGGGGACTTGAATACGGACAGTGATTAGTTGATAATACTTTTTAGTGCTAAATGAGTGTAAATCTTAATAGGCATTCCGTAATAGAGTATGAAATGAAGCAGCAGTTTTGTGGTAATGAGCTGTAAATGTTGCTACTGACAAGTCAATTTCGACTTTAATTATACAGCCGGTTCCAAATTGCTTTGCAAACATTGAATAGACGCAATCGATTCTCACTCTGGCGCTCTTCATCATTTGCCAAAGGCAATAATTTGATGCATTGATGCATTGTAGTTTCATATGGCACTAAAGTCAGCGTTTTCGTTATTGTTTACAAATGACGATTGCTTTACAACAATTGTACTAGTTTGTCATTATTTGGTATGTACATACAACGTGGCGTGTACCTTCTGTTACGCTAGCGTTAAAATCTACGTCCTTCTAACAATTATAAAAATAAAGAGTAAATATGAAATGATAAACCAAGCGAGTTTATTAAACTAATCTATAGAGAAATGGATAAATTACCTTTCCAATTACTACAAATTGTATATGTAGTTCTAATATTTGTATTATTGAAACCATGAAACAATCAGATGTACTAATGAATATTATCTTTGGTGGCATTACATCGATATGCAACCAAATATACACACGAAGATGACATGGACATAAATGATGTATTGTGAATTATACGAAGATATATTGTAAATTAATACTAATTATATTAATGAATATAAAATTGATACGGCTAAAATTTATAAATGTTAATTAACAATTTGTGGTTTTATTTGAATGAATAATTACGCGATTATTATGATATCAAAAATATAGACAAGATGACACGTAAAAATATTACATTAATTAATTATAATTAATAATAATGTGATGTTGATCCAAATATACTAATTATGATAATATGATGTATAAATACTGTTTAATGCGTGGAGGAAATAAGAATCTAGTCTGTAATGAATACATTGGCTAAAATTGTGTTTAAATATCTAAAAAAAATTAGGTTAGTTTAGTAAAGAAAAGATTATTATTGGTGCAAATTATTTGCCACAATGAAATTGCAATTTATATAGACTGAATGCAATTGGCACGAAGTATAATTGCGTTTAATTTGTCTAACTTTGTAAATACTTCTGCATTTCATACTACAATTTGATAGAATTGTTTGGTTAACTAACATTTTCTGAGATTTATCCATTTCTTTTGTACAAGACTTTGTCCATGATCGAATAAACAACGCGCATTATTTTCCACTTAGAAAACTCATCGATATACTCGAACGAGGCAAAGAAAATGCTTTCTTTTTAAGCTGTACTTTAATGATTTACAAACAGAAATAAATTTCCTTTAATTATCTACATAAAATAATTTCTTTGTCGAAAAGTGCGATATTCTCATGTCGCAATGTAAATTTGTATAAATTCCTTGTGATCGACTTCTAATATTGTAATGTTCGTACGTATATATGACAAGAGTATAACTAAAAATGAGTAATTAACGTAATTACTATAATACTGTATCGTATAAATCTAATTAAACGTTTTATGAAGATAATAAATTGTACTAAACTTATCTTTGTGTTTACAAAGGTCAATCAATTTGGTTTACTTTGCATACTTATAACTCTTTAGTAATTGAAATGATCAAGCAATGTGAACAGTCAATTTCATTCGTTTCACTCATTTCATGCAAGTATTGCATTTTAAATACAACATACGATCCGTTGTGCTTAACGAATATGCCATGGCGTATTGGAAATTATTATTTTTATGTAAATATGGCAAAGCACCTAATAATTTTACATTATTTTCCAAATGTATGATATGAATATATGAAGTACTGACGTATTGCTGATTTAAAGAATTAAACTAATGTTGTGTGGACATTGATGATCTCTATTCAATTCTGTGCTGGAACATTTCAATTGAAGATCATGATGCTGTATTTCTTTCTATCTTTATTTGATTTGTGTTTCAATGAGAGAATCTCCTCTAAATACATGTAATTGATTTTATTTTGGTGAACTTAATAAAATAATTGTAAAAATGTTTGAAAGTATCGTTTATTCTAATTTTCAACAGATCTTTGCTCATTTCAGAATCTCAACATTTCTGTTAGCGCGAAAAAGTTTCAATGCTCACTCCTCGTGTGCCTCGGTTTTCGGTTATACATAAAACTAAGATGTTTGATTAAAGCTGGCGGGGGTGTTGTTTACAGTTGTGCTACTGCCGCCGGAAGTGTTTACTGTCGGCGTTATCGCATGACATCCAACAGCTATCACTCACTGGCGCGAAAATACCTCAGGTAGGTAATAAGAGATGGTGGAGTGATGACGCAAAACCACAGGTAACTAAGAGCTTGAGCGCCCCGACGAGAACATGGTGCTCAGAGTTGTACTCGTCGAAGGAATATTGTTGTATTGTGCTATGTAAATATATTATGCTGTCGTAATATTGTGAAATACGACAGGTGCAATATTTCCTTTGAAAGCCGAGGATGAGCTAGGAAAATTGCAAATAGCATCGTGGAGTAGGTGGAGTAAAAATTCGGAGCGTATGCGATGGTCTTTGGTGTAGGGAATCGAATCCTTACGCTGATACTCTGCAACCATCGCCACAAAGCACGACATGATTGAAATTTTCTCAATTAGATTTAAGACTACTATTGCCACCTGAATTCAAATAAGTTTATAATATACTGTGTTATTGCATACCACATTACATTTTGATTGTGTATGAAAGGGTAAAACAATAGCTTGTATCTTCCATTATTCATATCTACGGTAGCAATCAGTTGTTGGCATCAAATATGTATGGCATTGGAACAATGGTTATATAATTTATGGTCTTATTGATTTCACCCATATTTTTCCTGTATTGCTAAGCATGAAAAGACATTGCAAGGTTTTCCTGCTGAGGCAATCGTTTTCGCGAATTGTTTCCTCAAACTATCACTCGCTTCTAAACGGTCCGTTGTCAAATTGACACAAATTTGCACAAAATCGATCGCATTCCAATTCGAGCGAAACAATGCCGATGCGCAAGCGGTCGGTGTCCGGCAGTGTGAAGATAACGACGTTTCCGACATGACGACTTGTAACACTAAAGAGACGAATCGACTGGCATGAGTACAGTCTGAATGCCCAGCCACGGCAAAAGAACGTGAAGCGCGCTCACCAAAGAAAACTTGGAGGTGAATTTAATCTTCGACTCGTTTTGCAGTGCGGCATGGATGTCTGCGTTCAGCGCGTATTACATGCTCTACTGTTCTGTGCCCGGCGCATCCACACACGTTTGCTGGATTCTCAAGTAGGTATTATGTATTCCCAGTGAGTCTCTTCGTATTCACCTTGTCTGTCTCATTAATGTACGTGTTTTTTCTTCAGGAATAAATTGTTAAAATGTTAGATTTTTATTAAGACTATATAAATTTTTTTTTACGAATTTCAAGTAATATATTATTTATTTCAATGATTTTCGGATAAGAACTAATAAATACGATAAAATGTAGTAGTGGCCAAAAGTATGTTAAGATAGGAATTTGATGGTATAGAAATTTATTCTTTAAGCAAGATAATAAATTCTTACACAAAACCTTCCTTTTAATATACTTTTGTATTACTTTATAATTTTTGTTCTCATTTCCCTTCTCATTCCTCTTTAGTTATGAGATACCAGAGATACTCATGCCTGAAATTATCTACGTAAAACAAGTCGTTTCATCTACTCTCCACAGCAAGATTATTAAAATAAACAAGATTTTTTTCTAAAGCTCTAAAATAAAACAATATAAAAACATTTTGCACCATTTACATTCGTTTATGATATAATTTATGCACATGTATAAGAAGCGTTATAACACAGCATACTGCAGTAATCCCCTTGAAGTCGTTAATTACATTAATAAAGATGTCAAAGCTATGCATACGTATGCAGTTTAAATAACAGAAGCTAAGTTTATGAATAAAAATGACGTTTTTTTTTAACCCAGGTTTTTATAACTTGTGATTCTTTCACCCTTGTTGAAGTATGATTTGCATAATATTTAAGCCAAATAAAGATGAGTTTACATTGACTCAATGTAAAAATTTTAAAACTTTAATTCGAACTAATTTATTTTCATACCTATCTAAATATTATCCATCTAAATTAATAGTTATATAGCTGTTATAATATTTATTTTTACATTATTTTATAAATAGTACCTACTTTTGTTAAAATATTTTTTTAAACATGATTATTTGCAGATTTTGACTCAAGTTTTTTTTATGTAATATCAAATTATTTTTAGCGTTTTTTAATAATACAAATAATAAATGCTAAAGTTATTGACAATTCTATAAAATTAGGATGAAAATTTATCTAAAAACAAAAGTTATAATTTAAAAAAATGCAATTGCAAAATTAGTCAAATGTGGTTAATTTTATTTTGACCAAAAAGAGATTAGTATATAATACAGTTAATGTTTTATTGGTACGTTTATTTTATTTTTATAATTTATTTGCATTCAAAGTGATGTGTCCATTACAGTGTTTAATGATCCTATTAAATTAATTAATTCAATTAAAAAGTAAATTTATGTCGGTTGCATTGTTATATTTCTCTATAAATGTTCTATTCAAATTCTGCTTTCAACAAAATCACGAGCAACATATTTTATCGGTAATTATAGTTCAATCATTATTTTCAATAATATTTTTAGTTACAACATGGATCTTTTGATGTTTGACACAATATTTAGTAAATTAGGTATCATGTCTTAACTTTATTTGGCTGATACAATACAAAGACCAATTTTTCCTTTTTATTTATAAGTTTTACTTATTTAATTTTATTTTGAGTAGTAATTTAGTTAAATAAATAAAAAAAAGGGTAACTTTGCATGAAACTGCTTAACACTGAACATTGGTATAACAAATTAAACTTTTTTGGTTCTATAGTAATTAAGAATGCATTAAATTTTTGTCAATATTATTATTTTTAATTTGATGTAGTAAATAAAATTAAATAAATCTCCTGCTATGTTGAAAATAGGTCAAATTGATACAAGTGGCAAAAGAAATATCTTCTCTCAACATAACAGATGTCTTGATAGTGGTGCTGAGTAAAGACATCTCCTGGCATTTCTGGCATTGGCAGATGGCTAAAATATGGCCAATACCTTCCTTCTAGTGCTGTTGTAGCAAACTCTTGTGTCGTCCTCAATCTATCCACTATAGTAGCTATAAAGTACCACTGCATCGACCACTATTGAGGTGTACAACATCTCTATCACACAATCAAACTCCATTACGAGTCAATATTTTTTGCAGCATCATCCAGTAAGACCAACAGAGCTAAAAGCATCCCTCCGTTGAAGCGCTACCCTCGTTGCAGTGGCGTCGTCTTTGAATCTTGGCGGGCGCGTCTCGCTTACAGCCTGGGTGGTCTTGTTGACAAATCTTTTTATCTCGTACTATATACTAACGGAATTGCAAACCAGAATTGAGATAAGTTTGTCTAAAATGGGTATTCAATGCGTCAATTTCCTCTACCATGAGACATTTTTTAAACTGGGTCTGCATTATAAGTTACTATTCAATCAACATTGACACAGAACACCAATGTGCAGATGGGTAGAAAGATGGTTTCTATGTTGCAAATGTTCCAAATCCCATTTAATAAATCCCATTAATTTACTTGGTAATTAAGTGGATGTCGTGGCCAATGATAGTTACGGCTTGCTGCTTTTGCCATGCGCACGTCACGGGGTTGTATGTGCCACTGGCTTGCGCTGGTGTTGGAGTGGTGAAATTGGGTACAAGTGCGAAACAATAAGGAAACCCCGTGAATAGTATACTAGTAGTAGTAGTAGTAGTAGTAGTAGTAGTATAGTAGTAGTAGAATCATTGTTGCTATGATAAATGACGCAGAGATAAAATTATCAACATAGCAACCAGTAGGAAATAAATATGTTGGTGACAAATTTAATTCAAATACACATATTAAATTAGTAAATTAACAATTCTACAGGGGGTTTTAAAAAAAATTTAAATTTTCATTTGATAATATCAAAGAGCTTAAAGATTTTTATTTTTTATGTTTATCTATTTTCTAAAGTTTAATTTTTAAAATCGCATTGTCACAAGGTAGATTTAACAGGCGGCGGCAATGCGACTAAGTAAATTTGACTTTTGTGATGCGTACCACTACTATTTAGAAGAGCTACTTACCTAAACTGAAACTGATTAGTGACAATTATTAGACATAGAAATTGAAATAAAATTATTTATATAACGTTATTAGATATAACTCTGGAATTGGCAATGTAATTGCGTAAAGCACATAAGGTACCCAGATAGTAATACGATTGTTGATAATTTCAAATAAAATAAGCACTTAAGATATACAAGGCATACAAAGTACTACTTATATAAATTTATATAAGCATCTTGACAAAACATCCTATTTTAGTTGACGCCTCTAACAAAATTGTAAAATAAATGTGCAAACTAATAACCTAACCTAACCTAACATAACCTATCCTTTAGGTAAGTAATAAAAAAATTATGTGTTGTGTTGCTTTTGATAAATGATTTATGACGGAGGGTCTGTGAAAATGATTCATAATTCCCTTGTTACACTCAGCTTCCACTTCACCTGCTAATTAATCGCTTCCACTGCCAGACTCCTCGTCGAATCCTCCCAGACTTCGGAAAATGCAAAAATATCACCATTACGCATCCGACTAATAATACAGCTAGCATGAACATTATGCCGTTTTGACCTAATTTATCCCGTTGAGGATTTATTTCGATAATCACGTCAATCAATTAACGGATTTGCCATTGCTCGCCAACTGGTTTTACACCGCAGTTGCGATTCACTTTTTATAGCTATATCGCGTATAATAATTAAGCAATGGTACTATTTCCAATGAGAAATTTCCAGCGAGAACAAATTGGAGTTATACGTATTTTCCAAACCCAGGAGGCGTACCAATGGGATGAGAAATTAATTGGGCAATTTTGTAATAAGAGGCAATGAATAATTGATATTCGTTTTTTAATTAAATTCCTTTCATTTGCTGCGAACTGATGACTTGCGCAAGATTTTCAATCAAGCTAAATCGACAAGAAGGGATCAATTTGTTCTGCGTTAGATTTACACCATTAAAAAAATGTGAAGATGAATACTAAAAAAAGTATTCTATTAACCACCACAATAATTGAGTAATATTGTAAATGTAATGTGTCATAAAAAATGGATTTTTTTTTAATTTGCCCAGGCGCATTCAAAGTATCAAAGAAAAACAGTTTCGGTTAATACATTTCTTGAATGACGCATTATTAATTATCACCAAACTCATTGAAATAGATTTATTTCCAATTCAAGCAAAATCCCGTGAATTGAATTTTTATTGTCATACCAAGCTCTTGGAGGCGGTCGTTTTACGCAGTGACGATTTGTGAAATCAGCAATAAAAATCAAAATATTGACCACGCGTTGGCTACTCAGATATTGGTCCTAAATCCAAGTGAAATGGGGCAACTATATGACCCCCGACACGAAACCACTGCAGCCATGCTGCGGGAATGTTAGCAATCGAAGGGCGAATCTGGCCAGCAATGTAAGATGCGTATTACTTTCAACGTCACCGCACCGGGCAAACTTTTAGAATGTAATTGGAAAGTTTACATCAAATATATTTTATTGCTTCGACGAGCAATTTCATCGTTCGACCTACTTCCTGCCCATAATATAATAAAAAGGAATCTAATTAAATCGATTGCTTTGAATTTATTTTATGCGACTATTTGCATCCATAAATCGTAAATTTAAAGCAGACCTTAGTTCCGTCGTTTCCAACCCAAATAAAGGAATTCAAGGTAAATTTTTCCTTCCGGGCCTGTGGCGAACTGGTTACGATTCGCTGTCTTTGATCTCTCTATTCGCCATCGCAAAGAAGTTGAGTTGTATCTGCGGTTGCCTTCCACAAATGTTTGCATTTGTTCATAAATGTGCTTGAGCCCTTATGGCTAAATATATCAAAAGCATATTTATAATTTTTATGGTGAGCTAGCTTAGATCTGAGGTTTGTTATTTAGCTTTGAGATATTTTAGTTAAACTTAAAAATTATTACTTATATTTGTTAGTTGTAATTTAAAACACATGTTCTTTTTGTTGTAAACAAGTCAAATACAAGCAAAAATATCCAACATGAGATTTGGTATTATTTTCCAGTTCATTAGGGTGTATTGTTAAGAAAACTATGAAATGGAAGTAACATGAGATAAATAAGTTTCTATAGAGTATAAAATTTTGTAATACAATAAAAATAAAATTAGTTGTTTTTGCATTTAAAGGTTAATAACATTTGATGTTTATACTTATATTTTATTGGTATACTAATCAGCAGTACCGGGCAAAAGTAATAGGTCAAACGTGCGTGATGCCGGTCCCAAGCCCGGACAAAGGAGGAAGGTTAGAGCGATGGGTTTACAACCCATCCTCTGTAAAATCATTAAGTGTAAAAAAATCCCAATTGACAAGGGCCTCGGATAACGACGAGTCTCCAGAACATAACCCCTAATAGTTAATATGGTGCACATAACCAAAAACAACATTGTAACAACAACTTGGAGGAGCGGACGAAGACACGGCGGACAGAGAAACTTGGAGATTAGGGATTGGAAAACGGCTTACATAGCTGTCATAAAACCCGGGAAATAATAATACTAATTAGCTTCAACTGATATCAGTATCAATTTAAAATATATATTGTTCGATAAACATAGAGAATTATTTTAGATATCAAGAACAGATATTTGTGATTTTAACATGACTTACTACAGGGTGTTAAAAAAGTAATAATAAACACAATATATATTTGATTGATATTCAACATTAATTTATATTTCATTATCAGAAAGAATTGATGATCATAAATATCTTATCTGTATTCTAATTCTCCTCATTGGGGAAATGCATTTGAACAAAAGCAATTTTACTCGGAAAATATAATTCCTGTTTATTTAATGTCCTGTTGAATTTCATCTTGTCCGGAGATGGGCAAGTTCCGCGCGAGTCAACAAAAGCCGGTAACGAAGGCTGATCAAAGCTCGGAGTAAACCGAATTTGACTGCCTTGGTCTTTCCATTCAGGGCGTTGCTCAAACACTGTACTTTAATTAAATCACCCTTTACCTTAACAATTGCAGGTACTGCCGTACCTAGCATGTTTTCTCAGTGGAATAGGTAAAATCTGTGTGTAGATTTTTTGTCAAGCCAAAGAAATAAACGTGCCATTAAATCCTTTTTTATATCACTGCCTCATTGAGGTTCAGTGAAATCAAACGACTAATTGCGACGCTTTATTTTTACGTTTCATTTATTCTGTCACGAGTTACCAATGAATAAACAGTTGCTCTAGTTAAAGTCGTTGTTACATTGAGTTAGGGGAGAACATAAGAGAATGCCAGGGATTAAAAATGTATGTACATTTTTTATAGAGTAATAAATAAAGCGGGGAAGGTCTGAGAATGCTCAACGTCACATCCCGTTTGTTTAGCGAACATCTTGGAAGATGAATGTGCGCCGATATAGACAGGGAATTGCAGTATGAAAGGCACAACAGAAAGAAGCTTTTTTGGGGGGAATGCATTGCTCACAGCAGGCTCGCAGCAACGACGACCCGACAAGGGAGTCAAGTGGAGAAAATCTAATGTGATGTGGTTTTTCATTTGTGTTATTAAACATTAATAGTGATAATAGAGTATGACATCATTAATGATTTTTAGTCGAAATTCTGAATCAGCATCAAAATGCTATTTTTAAAAGATATTTACGACATGCTTTGTTTGGTGGTTTTTTTTGCATTGGCTGAAAAACAAGGTAATCCTGGGGGACTTCAGGACTCAAGTGGACTGACTAGACATGCCTGAGAGTTTACGTGCATCGTATGTGGTTTTACGACTGAAAAAAGTCACAAATCTGTACTGGATTATGTGAAGAGAAATCTCAAGGCTGACTTGCGTTTATTTGAAATTGGGAAGTACAAATCAAAGACTCAATTCCCACTCCCTTTAATGCACAGCAAAATGTGCAAAAAAAAAAACGGGTAATCCAATAATTGAGAAAACAACATATTTTAATTATAGCACCCATGTAACCGTTGAGGATGTTACCACCTAAGTGAATTGTTAGTCCTTTTTATGTTGGAGTTCTTAAATTTCAAAGCTTCAAATGTAGGCAGTGCTTTATGAACAGCTTACTTATTTTGCTGCAATACGTGTGTAAGTCTCAGTACGCACACATGCGCGCAAATCTCATCGTTATGTTCCCCTGCTTGTGTTTTTCTCAGCAGCCCTGTCGACAGCGGGTGCCCCGCGAGAACGCGACTAGCAAGAATTGACAACGAGGTGAATTTAATCTAACTCGTTCTTTGCTCACTTCTTGTTATCTCTGCAAGAGTAGAATCTTGAGTGAAAATGTACTCCGTGTTAAATACTTCTAGGAAGAGATCCTACCAAAAAGTTGACATTTTCCTTTCTATGTTAGACTAAATTAATTTAATCTATTTTTTGTTTGCACCTGATTTTTTTCTGATAAATACCTTGCACCAATCTTTACTAGGTTAACCTAGATTATTTTGAAAATGTCTTCTTGGAGTGAGAAATTTATCATTTACTTCCTGAAACTAGTTAGCACTAGTTACATGTCGGATTTGCTTCACTTCTGGTATGCCTTTTTTTTTATTTAAATACACGTTTTGAGTCTTGAGTCTATTTCTGTCATAGTAATATCATCGCTATACTCAGCTGTCAAATCAACTACTACAGGAGGCAATGTTCAATACTTTACAACATCCTACAACAGATGGCATTATTTGGTATATGTCATTTTAAAACGCAACTATGTCTGTCTATGCTTTCCTTTGACAATACGTAAGCATGAATCTTGATCCAATATGCTATCAATGTAAGATTTATAAATTAGAACATAACCTACACGCGCTGTAAATTAATTCTAAAGTAAGATATATAAATAGAGCGGTATCTTAAAAAATATATTTGATTTTAGCAGTATTACAGATTGATTAATTAATTTTGTTAAACCAACCACTAGAGGGCACAATATTCAATAAGTTACCTTACATCACAACAGATGGCAATATGTTTATCTGTCATTCTGGATTTTAGATCTTTAGCCCCATTATTAAAAGGTTTAAATTATTTGAAATACTAATAATTTTGAAATAATTATGTTGTTGACTTATATTTGCTAGGTAATATACTACTATCCTTAAAAAGTCCTACAAAGTAATAGAAATTAATGAATGAATGAATTGATGTTATTACATTGATAGCAAAAGAGTCAAAAGTAAGAAAGGATCAAAGATATGGTGCATCGGTGACTTAACTCATTACCAAACTTTGGTACAACGTGTATCAATTCTAAAAGGTTATATGCCACCAAATCTATCTTGTTTGAAATTGGGTAAAACTCACAAAGTTTTATTCCTTCCTGTTTGAAATTAAATGTGATTGAAATACACAGCTTTGAGTATTTTAATGATTGTTAATAAAACCATCTAATACAATTTAAATTTTAATATCATTTGTTATAATATATGCAATAACTTAATCTACATGGTTAATATGTGAGCTTTAGTAGTTTATATCTACAACAAATCGGTAGAGCGAAAATTTGCATCCTTTGATTGTACAGAATTATCATCTCACTTTGTTTACCTTGAATATCTTCTTGCGACTACTTTAAAAGAAGATACATCTCCTTCATGCCTTTGCAGCATTCAGACAAACGATTCGCCTGTTCATCTCGCCGTCGCGTCGTCGGTAAGTGCGAACCCACTTGTACGCGCTTTCGTACTCGTCACAAAGTAATAGTACTTCAATTGTTATCGCTACTCGTTTCATCTCGAAGCGGCACGGCGGCTGATTAAGAAAGTCGTAACACTTGCGAAGATCTAACCAGATTTCGCCCAGTCAGTCAACCCGCTGAACTCCCGCTAAATAAACACATACTCGCACATATCAACGCTAGAGTGACTCTCTTCATTTGCAAGTCCGTGCTAAGGAAAATTTCAACTAAAATATTATGAGAAGCTGTTAACAAGCGGCGAAACAATGTTTCGCAGTGCGCCGCAAACACAGTAATGACAATCCGCGAGCGCCGCAGGCAAAGTGGAAAAGGCAGCAGGACAAACTTTTGTTATCTCTTCGCGAGCGCAGCTTTATGCTAGGATTGAAACGTAATACGCATTCTTGCAGATGTATGTTGATATTGCAGATACGATTTCAGTTATACATGAAACAAATGTTGTATGTTGAGTAACGAGGCGAAAGCTAGGCCGTGAGGAAATAATAAGTAAGCTCAAGTTGTTAGACCAGGATGAAGAACGGTGAGCGCAAAGAAATCTGGAATAAGGACGTATTGTATTGTGCCGGAATGTGGACCAAATGATATAGATGTAGATAAACGACTGCTAGCAGGAGCGAAATGAAGGTTATCGTTAAAAAAGCTTCATTCGCCACGAATAATAGTGCGGCATTGACGTGGACAAAGTGTTAGCACAAAGATGCTGATAGAAGTTTGCAATTGTAGTTAGAGAGACAAGAAACAATATCATAGTCATTGTTGATAATAATCACCAAGTCAGGATCATTTTTCATTCGACATCTTATGATTGTATTATACTAATATCAAGGCAGTGATAGTGACGGAGACAAATGAAAGTAGTTTTTCTTCTCTTAGACTTGCTCGTCTTTTGTAAATTGCTTTTAATGAAAAATCTAGATTCTGTGAACCAAGCGAATGTGACATCCCTTAATTATATTGTGTCACAGTTATTTCAGAATTTTTAACTATAACTTCAGAATTGTGTTACCAATTTATTGTATCTAACCTCAAAAAACCAATTTTAGTTTGTAAAGTAATTCCATTGTATTAAACGTTTCCATTGTAATTAAAGAAATATCCATAATAGAAATATTAAAAATAATTTTTATATTTTTAGTCTTAATTACTTTATTTTAGGAAAAAGCTACAATTAATACTACAATACTACTCGTATAACCATCAAAATTAATTATGGTGGTTAAGTAATTATATTTTTCAAATATTAACAGATTGGAATTTTGTTACTAAAATCTTATGCTTTCTTCTTTACATTGACACAGAAAGTGAACTACTACATTACTACTACACTACTACAAGGCATATTTTGTTATTCATATATTTTTCAAATAAATTTTTTTTACTTCCTAATATTTTCGGCGATATAAAACATCAACACTCTTATCCCTTTTGCACCCGTATAAGGAGTGTAAGGGTTTTTTGGACACTGTATTTGATCACCTACTACTAACCGTCAGGTACCTGGACTTTTTCTTCGAGAAGCAATATTATCAACATTTCTAATAATTATAGCTTTGAGGAATTATTAACTACGAACTATGCAAGTCTGTAACAAATAACAACTGGGTACTAAATTGTATGCATAACCAATATTGTAATAAAGATCAATATATGTGCATATCATCCATGATGAGATTTTGAGTTAAGCATGCTTACGTTGCACTACTCTTACTAATATTGATATGTAGCATGTTGTATAATTTTAGGACAATAAATATTTTCCAATTTTTTTTTTGAAAATATATGAATAACCAAATATGCCATGTAGTAGTGTAGTAGTAATGTAGTAGTTCACTTTCTGTGTCAATGTGAAGAAGAAAGCATGAGATTTTAGTAACAAAATTCCAATTTGTTGATGTTTAAAAAATATAATCACTTAACCACTATAATTAATTTTAATGGTTATACGGGTAGTATTGTAGTATTAATTATAGCTTTTTTCTAACATAAAGTAATTAAGACTAAAAATATAAAAATTATCGTTAAGCTACTTTATTTCACGTGTTGTTTATGGTACTGATCGAATTGTGATCAACCACATGTTTAAACAATTCAAACATGCCGTTGATCACAATTCGGTTATTATGAATAAATTAAAATATTTAGCTTCACATTGGCGTAAGCTTATGAAACTCCCATACAGATTCAAAACAATAAAACAATATTAAACACATAACCGTAAATGTCATAAGCTGCCGATCTAATGCCGGCAATTATTGTAAACGTCAATGTTATTAATTAAGCCATAAGGGATGAAAACACCGGCGCGTGCGAGCGATTGTGTAAGATATTAATTAAACTTTTATGGCGCAGGATTACAGTCGTGCGGGGGTGAGAAAGTTGCTGCGATACTATGGGTCGTTGGCGAATAACTTTTGATCCGGGTGTGGATTATCCGCGAGCCGTTCCGAATGTCCGCGGAGGAGTTGAAGGCGCCTTAACGTCCAACAAATGTCAGCCGCCCCAAAGCCAGGCATAAGCTATATGGCCGCATTGTTTCCACTTGGCGGGGTAAACTTTCAGATGCCGGCGATTTTCTCCGCTACGCCTTCACGACAATCCGTTGACTTTAATTTACATGTGGAAAATCTGGAATATATTGTTATTCGTTGTGATAAATATGTAGACTGAGTGAACAACTTGAGGTTACTATAACCTTAATCTGCTATGCCACAAAAAAACAATTTACTTTGCACAAACAAACACAAACAAACTATGTGAGTAGAATTAGTGTGGGTTAATATCAAAGTTGAAAAATATTTTGTTTGCTTGGAAAACCTCATACTCTAATAAATAATTATGAAAGTTTGAACCACAACAAAATTTAGAGGTCGGTAAACAAGCGACTGCTAGTCGATCTCTGTTTCATACATAATATAAACAAAAACACGCCGAAAACTAAACGCTAACTAGACTTATCGCATTGGAACAATCTGGCGCCTGGGAAATCTAGCATTTGATTTTTATATCGCATGGCTAACTTTTACTCGCTGTACAGCGTTTAATCAAAATGCAATATACAGCACTTTTTACATGTTCATTTTGGTATACAACTCAAATGTGATGCAAAGTAATTACCCCAACCTACCCTAATCCTGGCTAAAAATCAAAAACGTGCTAATAGTAATTTTTTTATAATTCTAGTATAATTGCGAAAATTGTCAAACTTTGTCTCAAACACACCAACCTCATCTAAGCGTGGGTGAAACAAAGAGGAGCTAAAAGTTAAGTGGCATACTAATAAATGCAAAAATGTTAGCAGTTAGAAGTTGATCCGGTAACTCTTACTCAGCTAACCTGCGCTGTCCCCCGGCCAAAAATTCCCATGCTCCCACGGAACGAAAAGGGTTTCTAAAGTCTTTCCCTGTGCTGAGGATACGTTCCATCAACTTTGAGGTGGCTTGCCGCCGGGGGTGTTATTAATTTTGTATATTTCCAGCAAACGCGACGCTCTCGTGTAATTCAAACTTGATCTCATTAAAACTTTTCCGCATTAATTTTGCGTTAAAGTGACACCTCGATAGAATAAAAATCAAAATAAACTGCTTGGCATGTGATGGGGTAACACGAGGTAACAACAAAATACTAACAATATTATTGAATTCGTCAACTATCTCAATTCGGCATCTGTATTAGAATATTTTAACGAGCTAATTTATTGCTATATTAGGTAATACAGAATAGTAAAAGAAAATTATTATGAAATAAAATTACATACGCATTCCTTACCACTATATATACCTGACGGAAACGAGTTTCGGTAGCTATGAGGACGCAATTTCTTTTTCCTTCCCCAAACACTCAACAACAACGTCTAATGTAGCTTTACCTTTCTTAGGTAAACCAAAAATTTTAATTTCCGCTCTGAAGCACGCAGGCACATAAATCTACTCCCGATTCTTTCTTCTATAAGAAAACGACTTTCTCAAACATCTTCTTGCAATTAATTTTTTCATCCAATAATAATGCTTTCCATTTTTACAACATTGCTGATGTCTTTACAAATTAAACTTTTCATGCACTTTTAATATCATTGTTTGAGTGCGAGGAATTAGTTTGGAAAGCTTGACAATGAATCATAAAGTATTAGAACACTCTCAATGAAAAGTCATTCAAATTGTAAGTTGCAACTTGTTTTATGAATTCATGTGTTTGCTAACAAGGTAAAACTATAATTCGTAATACTTGACACTACAAGTTTAATACTATAATTAACTATAACATGTAGTAACTTTGATGTTAGACTTTTTTTTTGGAAAATTTGCAAACAACCAAAGACAATGCATTATAGACCCTTATTGATAACAACGAATTAAAATTTAGAAAGCAAGTTAATGTGCAAATATCAAACCACAAAACGAATTTTATGTCGCGTGAGATTGAGGTTAATATTAGTTTTATAATTATTATAACATAGTAAAAATTACCCTAATAAATAGCATTTAATGCCATGCTAATTAACAAATATTTATTTTGCGTGCAACTAAAATAATCCTATAAGTTCATAAACTGCTTTAGAATCAAACAATTCTAACACAATTTCAATTCTTTCTTCATTTGCTTTATTTACTAGCATTAATCAGATGATGTTTCAGTACATAGAATCCAATTACAACCATTTACACTATAACTTGACAAAAGAAATGTAATTAAAGATAATTGTTGGCTACAAGGACATTGCTTAAATGTTGAAATTGCCATTGCAGCGCGTCGAGTAATTTAATTAGCTTTCTCTATGTCCATCGATGCCACGAATGCACTTTCGAACAACTTGGCTACAATTAGAATAACACAATGTGTCGCACAATTTTACGCTTACAGTGTAAAACTTTGAATTGCAATTGCGATGTACAATTCTAATTGTATTATCGTTTGCTTTATGGTCGGTACCATGAGGAAGTTATCTACTAGCTTTACCAGCGCAAACTATATTTGTTGTCTTTCTGAAGTAGAAAATTTTCTGAAACTTTACTTGGTATAATTTTGTCGTTGTAGTACAATGTATCTATTGTGGTAATTTTTATAACCATATAGGTTGCTTTAGGGTCCTAGTGCAATGCGTAGTAATCAAATGCACTCACTTTACTACCACTTAAATTCAGTTTACTAGTTTGGCAAACTTGGCCATCTTATCATGGACTTTCCATGTTAGTTAACTTCCAAGTGAATGACTTTTCTGTGCAAACATTTATAACATTAATAAAATTGGAACAAAACTTAAAAAGTTGAAATGCTGCATCAATTCTTTGATAATTTGAGTGCAAATTGATTAATGGATTTTACTCAACCACATAGGTTTATCTTTACAAATCTTAATACAATTTGATTAAATCATCTACCAGTGTATGTTATAAAATCATTATTTGATTGAGTCCTGCTTAAGTAATAATGGTATCTTGGTCAGAATTCTCATTGGTATTGTCCGAACGAGTGGATAAATGACGACTGAATGTGAAATCACAATTTACTCGTTGGAGAATCGCACAGGATAAAGAAGTAGAAATGAAAAAGCGTCGTCGCGTCAATTGCGATCGTGTTTGATTCCACTGGATGCGTCACGATAACCTTAGCGATATCTATCTTTTCAAAGAGGAAGGCAGTCCGTCGATAAATCATTATTACATAAGGACAGGCGGCATCTTGCAATTTATCTTGATGTCTGCTGCATGCCGAGCAAGAACACGCCTTTTGGTCGACAACTGGTATCCATGGAATTCTCACCTGAAATGCAGAAGGTGGGTGTATGTAGGACGAAGATAAACAATTGAATTAAAAAAAACTTGCAAAGCACACGAAATCATTGAAAAAGTTTAAATTGTCAATATAATTTGTAATCACATATTCTGTAGGAATAAAGGGATGAGTGTTGTGTATAAAATATGATTTGTGTTTAGTAAACAAAGTAAAAAAATACGACTGAATGACATATTGAAGGATCATGTGTTGCGCATGGGGCACATCATAAATTCATATACTGCATTCTTTCCGCAATTTTTTTCGAATTTCCACTCGCTAAATCATCGCTACATTGAGATTTATTTCGATTCCAACGTACGTTCAATATTGACTTTAAATATGGTTAGTGCTGAAAACTGGCAACATTCAGGATCAAGATTTGATTACCATCTGTGTCTGACAACATCATAAATAAAAAGTATTCGAAATTACTTGACGTTTGTGATGTATTTTAGTTTAGCCAAGAAATCAGTTCTTTAATTGATAAGACATGTTGCAATTACAACTATCTGGCAAATGTCAACAAGTTGGAAAATACGTACGGCATTGAGTTATCCCCAGAGAAAGCTTAAAATTGCGTAATGGTTTAATTGTGGACAGGATAGACGCATTTGTTGTGAGTTGGCAAAACCAAAATGTTACTGGAAATGAAAAGCATTTAGTGGCAGTTATCACTGAATTCATTTGGTTATAGAATTAAAATTACCTAGAGAATATTTAAAGTACAATTGTGAACTAAATATATATATTATGCTCTTGATGAGTAATAATAAGTTAATGACTAATATTTTTTAAAATTTATTAAAAATAAGTAATTTGTTTATTTAATTACATGAATTCTAATTCTTCTAAAACATGTTTATTTTGAAATAACATAAATTAATTTTTACACCACATTAAATTTGATTTGAAATTTCAAGACCAACTCTACAAATTTTGATCCATTTTTCATATAGCTTGGTCCATTTAATATCACCGGATATTAATGCATTCCAGCAATAGTTTCACCTTAAAGCTTCAGATGAAGACAGCAATTTTGTGTCACCAAATTGCTTGCTTACTCAAGGTAACTTCATATCAAATACAAGCAGGATGATTTTCTTATATCACACTGTCATTGTTCAAGGCTCGTCAACTGCCCGTCCGCCTGCTTTTGTACTGGAAGCAAAGAAAAATTTAATAAAAGCTCGCGGCATATTATAAAAGAAATGCTAAAACCATCTACAGCCAGCATGGAAGCTTTTGTCAAGACTCGAGACACTCGTAAATCGGGAAGTAATCTGGGAAAATAGAGATCGATTGAGTGGTAATGTCGTTGTACACGGAATATATACAAAATACAGCGTGTTATATAAAAGTAAATTGTAGATATGATTGTTTATCAAATGTAGTCAATTAAATTTGACCACAAAACGTAGCTATATAAAGATATATAGATAAAAATGCATAAAACACATTTAGTGAGATGTTTTAACTAACAAGTGGTACAATGCATCCCAGTAATGAAACTTTACAGCTACCGGCTTTTTCCAACACTTTTGCTGAGATTTTCCTCCCTAGCTGAATGCACAGCGCGTTTTATTGCGACACATTATTTCTTAGACGCTGGTGGCTGCCAAAGCTCCCGGATCTATTTAAGTGTTTTATTTATTTAATTGGCTCCAGTTACTGGCCAATTTCCTTTCCATTTTTGTTGGATTAAATTAAACAACAAGCGCAGTGACAGCCATATCTACTACTAAAACCACTAAGCTCAAGTGGTTATTAAATTTATTTCCCGACGTCATCCGCAAAATATTTTAATGTCACGTTTGCTAAAGACTATAACATTTTTAATTAAAATCTCAACTTGCTACTTCATCACAAACACTGCTTATATTATAGATGGATTAATTGGTTTGTATAACCACAAAGTAAGCACGATAATACACCGTCACCGACTGGCCGTTATGCATTTTTGGTATTACGCCTGTCAGCACATAGGTAACATCACAAAGCACAGGTAACAATGTGTTGCGTCGACCTAAATAGTGATGCATGTATTCGCTTGCGTAAAAAGCCAGTAAGTAGCAAATAGATAGCCGCTCTGACAGGTCGAGTATTAGTGACGGGCACATTATGAATCATCACTGACAGCGCGGATTTAGTTGACGGCTTCTATTATACCATCCGAATAGAATGATGCTGCGACTACTCTGCCGCCGCCACAGACTTTACGCAAACTGCGTCTGATGAAAACCGATTTTCTTTGCCGGCAGCGCATTTAATTATGATGTTATTATTAATACGTCAGTTCAATAATTTTTACAATGTTAACTTGGAGTAAGGAGAAAATATCATAGTCTAGACAAAAGTTTTAGTTATTTATGTCACATTTTAATTCTAATTCAATTAATTTTTTAGTCATTTAATTATTTTGTTTGAGGCACAAAATTCAGGTATGGAAATAAATTTGTAGAGCAATAAAAAAATATACTATATTTTTGTAAAATTTTAAATTAAATTTATTTTTAAAAAAATTAAATTTTTTTGGATAAAAATTTTATAATTGAAAAATTCAAATTTAGAATTCAAATGTTGAATGTGACTTAAATATCAGCGAAAACAACGTGAGAGATGTTAAAATGGAAGGATTGGTTTGTTGTCCACCTGATTTTTTTTAAATTTTATAGGTTATAAGAAATAAAATTTGTATTAAATGTATAAGATGTCAAGTATTTTATGGCATAGATAATTATTATGATTAATTTATAGGACATAATGCAAAAGCTCTGTCACTTGCAAAAATAAAGACTCAAGCCGTAAAGTGTTGCCTTCTGGTGCATCGCGACCATGGCGAGTGAATGTAATTTAGAAAATTGCAAACAGACACACTGCATGCTACTATACAACAACGTTTACTGTCCTGGTTTCTTAGTTCAGGCGCACTGAAAGCATCATTTGTTTGTGTTTGTGCAAGCCTAGAGACGGACCAGAACGCTGTCGGTTGTTTGGCGTCGTGTAACGGAGAGATAAATAAAACAAATAAACTTGCTGTGCTGTAAAGCACGAAGACATAGACGTAATATTTGATGTTGGCAATTATGGAAAACCTAGTACGCCACCCGCGCCTTGCTAACGCAATAAGATGGCATAATGGCATTAGTACACACAGAGCCGCTCCAAGCTGACCTGCCAGCGTGCTTAGCCATAGGGAATTGAATTTAAAGAAATGCCTGGCAGGGTGCTTGCCCATGTAGGCAGCAGACTGACATTACGTGCCAACAATACGTCTCTGTGTGGAACTAAACAGCGGCGGACAGTGATGAGTGGCAGCGGTCAGGCACTGCGGCAACTTTGCTGGCCACTACCGGCGCCTCCACTTTAGGCTTGCACACACATGCGGCGTTTGTACCGGCATGTTCGTTAGTTGGCCCCGGCCGGGAAGTTAGGGAATATATGGACGATGATTCTCGACAGCGGGATACATGCTGTGCACGATGTTCCGGCGTTTGGTATCATTTATGATGGGTAATTACAACGCAATGATGGTACTTTTTTTCTTGATTAACTCAATTGACGCCACACCATATTTATAAACTATACATTAAAGAATTCGAAAATGTACCAAAACAAATTTGGGTTTAAGATTCAAATACTAGGCATTTAGTCCAAGTAAATACATAAAATTGTTTATCTAAACAATTTAAAATAAATAGATAAATAAATAAATAAATATAAAATAAATAGAGACATTTTTATGGTACCAACAATATATTATAACATAAAGTTGAACCCGTATGGTGAGCGGGCCCAAACAAAAAAACTCTTACAACGGTCAAACAAAGGCACTAACCACATGAGGAAGGCAATTAAGAGGAAAATGAGAGTTTGTAACTTGGTACGTTAATTTAAATTTTTAACGTAATTCAGGTATTCTAAGAAGATGACCGCAATTGTTGCTCCAGTTTAAGAATAACTTTGATGTACAAAAACAAGCAAGTTTTTATCTTTCAAATTAATTTTTGTTAAATTATTTACTAGAATTTACTCAAAACATTTTATAGACCTTAAACGTAAAGCTCTCATTAAAAATGTTACATAGCAAAACGTTGTCCTTTGTCCTTGGCAAAAATGTGAATTAATTTTAAATTTCAAAATGTAAGATTTGTTTATATCTTTACAGGAAGAAATTCAAATCTAAACAATTTAATGAAAATTTGAAATTTTAAGGTTAAAAGAAAAAAAACTTAAAAAGTTTATTTATACTATTCTAAAAATAAAACAAATCAACCAATATTATTTCAGTTAATTAGCAATAAAATAATTTAATTATATGTTTAAGTTAATTTCTTGTTGACTACACAATAATTATGAATGTTAAAATGTTCGATGTTGTGCAGGCAGAAAATAAAATATTGCAAATAGTATTTATTTTCAAAGTAGTAACTGCACAAACAAACGATGTAAATTCCAGTTTGTTAACAATATGCTTGAGGCATTCTTGTGTTGATTTAAATTCAGCTTTGTTTGTTTCCTTCTTTGTAAATCCCATCCACATATGCACATGGCATTCTTTGCGCAATGTGAGTTACAAACGTACAACTGCCATCTGCGTACATATCGAAAATTGAACAGAAGCGAGCTTCCGAATCAGATGAACACGGTCAAAGCGATAAATGATATTTGCTCGTGCTGGTTCGAATGTATATCGTATCGTACGCGGTATTTAATTTCATTGTGTGTGCTTTTGATGGAATCCGTAAAACGCTTGTTAATGCCATCGTTACAAGTGTGCGCAAATTGATCTTTTTGATATCTAATTTGCACATACATCTTGCATGCAAATGTTCTACCCAATTGCAAATCGAGTGCAAGTAATTTCAGACTTTTTTGCTTAAATACTTAGTAAGTTAAAGTTTTTATTTTTGTTGCTGATGGAAAAATTTTTCACTGCTGACTAGCGGAAAACTTTGCAGCGTTGCTGAATTGCAAGCTTTGCAAAACGGTTGTTGCAAACAATAGTTTGTAGATTTCTGCTTGAAAATTTATTGAGGCGTGAATAAAAATTCTCGGCGTTTAGTGGTGGTTCAGCCACATATGCACGCCAAAACGTAGACTTCACTTTCTTAAATCCGCGGGAATTAATGATAGCGCACGTTGAGTGAATCCGTGAAAAGCACAAACTTTGCATTGGAAAAAACTTTTACATATACCGACATATAAACGTGTGAGCTTTCTATGAAGTTTTTTTGTTCTAAAATAAAAACGACACACCGATTTGTTTTAACAATTTCAAATTGAACTGCAACTACTATTACAACTCTTGAAATTTTAAGCTTCCCTACACTTTTTACAGTCAACAAATAGGCATATAATTTACGTATATGGAACATATGTCCGCATCGGTAAGCGCATGCTATGCTTGGAAAACAATGGATGAAGCATATAATAACCCAATAGAAAAAGCTGATATTAATCGTAGTACTCGCATGCCGTGTTTCGAATTTTTATAGTTATGCATACTGCCCTGTTGTGGAGGCGCCGGTCGCATGGGAGGCATAACGCGGAATGCCAGCGGAAGGAAGTGCGCGACTGTGTGGGAATTGAAATAATTGCATTGCTTTTTAACTGCATTGTTAAAATCTAGTTGTGAACGCGCTTGTTTTAGTTAAGCTTTAGCTGGAATCACTCGAGTGTTTTTCATGTTTACAGCTTGTTCGTTTTTTATTTGCGTGACGTAAAAACAATCAATAGATAGTTAAGACTTTTAAACGTACTTATAATATATTTCTATAACTAAAAATATTACTCTATACCTTATTCAATTGATTGGAGATAGAATTCAAGTTCTTGAGGAACTCTTTGAATTTGCAAGCTGGTTCTCAACTTATCACCGAGTTATTGAGAAGTTATTGGACGCAAATTGATTGATAAATATTTGAACTTCTGCTCGGCTATGCATATGATCCCAACTCGTCTGCATAGATATTGGTGGCATATCCGACGTCGCCCTGTTCTGCTTAAACAAGATTTTCCGGATTTAGGAATTTACGCTGGGAACCTAACCTTACATATGCGGGTGCAACATTTGGCGCACCTAAATATTTGCACCGTCAAACACGAACTCTATTCTTTTGACATTTTTTACAGCGTGCAGCAAACAAATCATGCAAGATAATCATGCTACATGTAATTTAACTAAGTCTACAAAAGAAAAAAACTTTCAAAGTATTAATCATGTTAACTAATTAATGATTAATTTTTGTGATGTGTAACTACATCTTAATTTATATTTTTACATTACTTAAAATTGTAATATTTATTATAAATTAATACTTCGGAAGAAAAATGTTGAAATAAATCTACCAAATGGTAATAAAATTATTTAACCTAAAATTTAAAATTTTTTGCAATTATTTTACAATAAACTACAAAAGTGATAAACACGTTTAAAATAGAACTAGTTTAAGTGTAGATAATTTATTGTTGAGAAATTAATTAATTTAAACAAACCAATAGAATTGGTTTCTTAAAAACTTTGTAGGTAATATTAATCAAAATTTATTTTTAAATGAATCTGATATAAAAGCAAAGAAAGCAAGAAAACGCTTCTCAAACAAAACGTCCGTTATAGGAAGCATGAAGAATACAAGTGGCTTATTATATTCCGCGTGCGTTTTTCTTATGAATTCTGTCATCCATCATCATCATGATGCGGCGTTTCTCCACACTTCCCTTTAGACCCTAACCACGCGCCTGTCTAGGAATCACACAATCCTAAAAATTGCCGGCTGAATTTTGACCATCCACTTATATCGCATCCGAGACGAGAAGAAAGCCCAGCCGATGTGCTCCAGTCCACCCGACTCTTCCTTGGTCAGTCGCGTTCGCTTGATATTGGGCTGGTGTTTCAGTTTCGTTGGCAAATCGTCAAATGGCAAAAAGTACATAGAGAGGTCATGGAATCTGATCTCCACATCCGACTGAAATCAGGTCGGCCACTCGACCGTTGCTGATTGAATTCCGTTTTACTGCGTCTATGGTAGATCGGGATTGTGATCCGGACAGTTCATCGGCTTACCAACATACAGTACAGGCTTTTGTACTAATATTTAATTGAAATGATGCACTCTATAAAACTATCTTAGTAATAAGTATTAATTTTGTTAGTTTATCACAGATAAAATCTATGCCTATGTTTTTAAAGCAGTGCAATATATTGTTACGACTATGATATTAAGTTGATTTATGTTTTGCATTTTATTGAATAATAGGCGTTTGCCATTGCGTATATCTGTAACTGTATTATTTTAGAAAGTCCGCAATTGCCGAATATAAATGGTGGAGGCGCCAGTTGCAGAATGGTGAGCAGAGTTCTTTAGTAAACCAAGCCACTTTAGACAATGGTTCTCAAGTCGGTCATAATTCATATGTGCAGTCGATAACTTTGCAAGTTTTTCCACCGCAAAGCCAATAGCAGTCTACACGAGTTCGCTTTGATTTCAACTGGAAACCGAACGCATTTGCTGACATTCTGAATATATCAGCATGAAATGTCTCATTCAATTCATTCGATACGATTGTATGTTATTTCTCGTTTTGAAGCAACCAAATTGATTTGCGTTTTTTTTTTTTTCAATTTGGTAACCAAATATTTACGGCACATATGATTTTGATTGACTTTCTATCAAACACGTTTAATTAAAATTTAAGTTTGTCATGTTTCTATTTCAATAGAAATCTGATATGACAAATCAATAGTAATCAAACATAGTATTTTTATATTCATCATATTTTTCAACACCGATGAAATTGGACTATTTCTATGTTGGCTAAAATATTCAATATTTATTTAGTTTATTGTTGCAACTTTAGTAGGGATGTAAAATAGTGAGAATTTTCCATACTGAAAACAGTACGCATAAAATTGAATCAAAACGAAACTTTTCAATTCTGCACCATCAGTCAAATGTGATAACAAACATGTTCTGTCCATGGAAAACAAGTGGCAAGCAGCGCCACCAGCGGGTGGAATAAGGTTAGCACGAGTTAATTTATCGCGAGTTTTACGAGGGAGCACATAAATCGACAGCATTTTTCATTTTAATTGCCAAACATGCACAAGATAATTTTATACGCGCGTAATAGGTTTTTCAGAATCATTTTTGATTGTTTTCCCTTAACTCAGTTGGTTTATCGTGATGCACACACGTATCTTCGACATACCTATAAAGTATGATACAATCCCCAGGCCGCAAATTGATATTGTCCGTATGCTAATGCTATGTTTTACATTTTGTTCAGCTTGCTAAAATACGTACAGAATTTTACATTAACAACCAGCACATAACCATGCGCATATTTTACACGCAAATTGTTGGTAACGTCGGCGACACGCGCAAGTCGAGCGAAAATGAAAATAGTGGAGGAAGCCACGATGCATTCGAAAAGAATAAGCAAATAGTAAAAACAAAACGGGCAAGTGTCATCAACGTTCCGACTGCAATAAATCATTGTGAGGTGTATTTAAAAATAAGCGACATACAATGCTTTGCCTGCAACCATGCCTCATGAGGCGCAATGACTTATTTCCATTTATCTGTGTCAGGGAACTCATTGTAATCTAAGAAAAACAACTTGTTGGCGTTGTATATCTATAATCAAAATTTCTCTTGCAAATGACACTATCAAAGTAAGTCACTAGAATGGTTGGATGCAGATTGAATTTAACCATGTCCCAATCAAGGTTAGGAATGGCTAGACTTACGCCGAGCTCTTTCAGAATCTTTTCAGCGATACAAAATAGCGGATGCTAAATCGATCAATAGGCAAGATATTACCTCTGTATATTTCTCATGGGGCGGGTTTTCCGATAGAGATGCATTCATATTTGAATATTAGCTATCTGTTCTTGCCTGGGACAACTATGGACCCTTCTGGATCTCAGAATATATTTTAGTCCTCCTGGAATATTCTATTCTGGAGTAAATCAAAAAATCTCCAGACCTAAAAATAATAATGCTAATATACAGTATAAATTGTAGGTTATGTGTAATAAAATAATTTAAATATTTATTGCACAATTTATTTGAAAACAGTAAAAGTTATGTGGATGCAAACCAAATATTTTTCGTTGTAATTACATATCCATTAGAGGTAATTGCAATTTTGTAATAAGTTCTAGGAAATTAATCGAAATAAAATAAATAAACATATCTAGATTTGACATAATGGCTTCTGTTTCCTAATAAATTATACATTTGTCCACTATTGTACAATAATTTAAATTTACTACCAATCAAAATATTTTCAATCCACATTTTGGTATTTTTAATAATAAATTCACCTATTAATATGACAAATTAAATTAATTTTATCTAAAAATATAACAATATTGTAACCATTATTTATTCCGATTTTCATTTTGCATTGAAACTTTTTGCAACAATTTGCTTGAGATTTTAAGAACGCGTGGCATTTGTGAAGAACAACTTATTAGTCGGAAAGCGTATGTAATTTTGTTTATCTATCAAAGTTAGTTGTAGTTGGACACATGTTTAAAGTTGCAAAAGAGTTTTGTACAAAGAAAGCTTTAGAAATTCCTGCACCATAGAAGAATGTCAAATTGCAAACAAAAAAGAAACCAAAAACAAAACTGTATGCATTCTATCTAATTGTTTATATAAAATTATTTACTAAGCTTTTATAAGATTTGTCGACTTTACTGCATTGTCGCGGATGTAAATTATATTAGCAATTGATGTCGGAAAGCCATTCCCAACTCGTAAAATGCTTAATTGAACTGAATTACAATTTAACTAGCGAGGATGTTATGTGCTGGGATTAATAATGTCCCCAAAAATTATCACCCCCAACATTTATTAGCCTATATAATTTTAGTCCAGTTGCGTTTATAAGGGACCATAAACGAAAGCCTATCAAACTGGTGGAAAAAGTATGCATGAGAAACAGACAGTTTGAATTCGGAATCAGAGCAACCATACAGATACGTCAAGCAGTGCGCGACGAAAAAAGAGTCCGCGCACCACCGCGAAAAAGCTTCATCGAAACGAATGTGCTCTAAAACGGGCTAAAGTTCTAAATATTTTTTCACTTAGACTTTGTAATATCTTTCCTAACTACTTTTCTTTAAGCTCTTTGAACTTAGACAAGAGCTAATATATTCTCGAGTTCTAAATCCTTGCCAAGCCTTTTTTTGTTACCACTTCGATACGTTAGGTAAAAGTGGCGGCGAAAAAGAGCCACTCTAGCCACCTCACACTATCGCACCTTGTAATCTATCTGTGCTAGTTTTTCGCACATGTAGTGGTAACGGCAGCTCTTGCAAGATGGATGTGAGGTCTGCGTGGGCATCGTAGGGCATTTTATTACCAGATATTACCTCCTTACAAATACTGCCGAATGGGCCCACGGCTAGCAAAGAAGATGTTGCTTGTATTAACGCCAACACGTTTCTAATATATCGCGCTAAGTTATGTAACTGCAATTTATAACGAGCGCGCGCACAGTTCGTGCCGATTTATGCGCTCCGCGTTATATTTAATGCGTTTGATATTAATGCGTAATATTTTTTACGTTGTGTATTCTTTGCCGACTTGCTCGGTGGGCGAGTGTAAACAATGTTTATGGATACATAAATTGAGAATAGATTACAACAAAGCGTGGTGTGTAAGGAATGCCTGCTTAGGGTGAAGGAGTTAAGCCACATTCCATTTTACACTTTCAACTAGGCAAATGGGTCTCATATGGTGCATTCAATATTGAATAGAAAACGGGATTCATTTCAATAATTGATTGTTATATTGTCTATGGAAACAAATACATTTTAGCACCAACGATGGAATGGAAATAATAGAAGATATATTAATATTGTTAACTCAAAATCAACAAAAAATAAAATGAGTATTTAAAAACATCTTTTTGAAATATGAGTCATTTTATTTCTTATTGATTGTCACTTAAAAAAATCAGATTGATATAGTTTCTTGAGTAGATAAAAGTTTTCAATACAAAAAATAATTTATTATGCCTGGGGTTTCCAATCACCTCCATGGAACGCCGAATTATTCGAAGGGCAATGGCGAAATAAAATAGTCAAAACCAATTTTGGTTTTGGGGTTAGGTTAGCAACCTGTTTTAAGTAAAACAACAAGTGCAGATTATGTACCTTGGAATTGGACTGCTAAAAAAAGCTTTTTTCACATATATAGACAAAGAAACTTTCAAAAAGATTATCTATTTTTAAACAACAAAACTATTTTTTTAAGGTTTATTGATATCTTATTTTTAACAAAAAAAAACTTGAAATTGTGGTGTTAAATAAAAATTAACTATGGATCGTATCTATTTTTCAGAATAAAATAAAACAAAGCAACCAAAATGGAAGTGAAATATTTAGGTTATAGGCTTTTTCATAATTTTACTCTCAATTATCTTAATGCGAGTCTTTTGTGTAAAATGAAAAAAACAGTCAATAAAAATACTTTTTACTATAATTTATTTCAAATCAACTAGATGTGTTTAATCAAAAGCACTTTCCTGTTGTGACCCATTTAAAAAAA
>JAODGC010042438.1:0-22347 GCA_027574925.1 Ecitoglossa quadriceps | reverse complement strand
TTCAGTACATTATTCTACATATCATATCACAGCTGGTGCATTAAATCATCAATAATTAACAACATAGGAAAAGCACTATATGCAACAAGTATATACCTTGAACAACACCACTTTGTATCAATCACAGCGATAAAAATTACATGCACAGTCGCAGTATGAATTGCAAAATTATTTATCCAATTGCAAATGGATGCATTGTTTCCTCATGGAATCATCTAATTTCGATAATGACACTGATAGGCACAATGACAATGGTGTGGTTATTGCATGACGGCGTTCTTGCTGCAGTTATCCATCCGGTGTGTGCCTGCTGCAATCGAGCGCGCACAGAGCGTTAATGGAAATTGTTCATTCATTCGCAAAGAAAATTGATATATTGCTTTGATGATGAGCTTCAACGTGTCCGCCGTACTACACCCCGTCCATCTGCGTACTATAGGGTATCGCCTACATCTACATATCCCATGCGATTAACTGGCTAATGCAACTGGGTATGAGTGTGATTAATCAATGCATTTGCAATTATTGATGATGATTTATATATTGATAACGGAATTAATATTGTTATTGATTGTTGTTACCGGATTTGTGACTTATGGCTTCAAGTATTGTTATTTTAATATATAGTCGAGGATTAATTAATTTTAGAATGGGGTATTTATTAATTTGCTATGCAGAAAATATTTCATTAATTACGTTTCATTTGTTGACTAATTTTTTTTATAACCGTAATATTTAAAGATATTTTTTGCAATAAAATTTGGGGTTGTAATTTCATTTAAAGCCTGATAAAATGTCCATTTATAAGTATACCGATTTTTTATATTAAAACTTTATAGTTATTTCTAACAAAACACATATTATATTTAAAAAATTAGAAAGAAGAAATTTTAATACAAAATTTGATCAAAATAATGAATTTTTTGAAGCAAAATTAATTGTAAGCCATAGACAGTAATTCATTATTTTTTAAATTTTCAGTAAGAAAAATGACATTTCAATGTCAACAAATAAGAACAATTTGAAATAGAAAACTGCACAGTATAAATTACATTTATTTAAGATCTTCATCAAAGGGCTTATAAATATATAAGACTACTAAAATAACTGGTGTACATTTTAATGTATAAACTAAGGTGGGAATTGTTTATAATTTTTCCTCTTCATTTACCTCAAAGTAAATTTTACAACATAATAATGTCTATTAGAATAGTAGTTGCACAGTTAAACAAGTTGAGTCGTCCGCTACATGAACTTTGTATTCTCCAAATGATTCCATCTATGCTACCCATAATTGCAATGCAAAGCAACCACTTCCGGTCCCACAATAGTACGAGTAGAGATTATGATAGTGAGAGTGCCGTGGTTATTACTTGGCATATGGCATCTGTACACAACAAAGCACTATGCATTTATATATCATTATAATTAAATGTGTGGCGTCTGCTGAAAAATGCCGCCAGCTGCTTGACGGCGCGTCACTCGCAGGACGGCGGCGGTTAAATACATTACGCAACTGCAAATGTAATACATTACAAGCGCATAGACTCGCATATAACACGATTTTACTTTTAAGTCGTCCGGTAGAGGGGCGGCGCGCACCGACACCACACTATTAGCATTTCGGCGAAAAAGTTTTCGCATTGCTCTCGGTGCCGACCGTCGTCGACGCGCCAACTTTAACGGCCAAGGACTATGAGCTTTGATTGCGTAACTTTGCACTTTGTTAACCGGCCGGAATAAAGTGCACTGTTTCGGAATTATAATGGGCAAACTTTCTAAATTCGGATTTGTCGCGTGATTTTCTTGCTGGGTGCAAGAACTCACATGAATTTCGGGTTGGACAGTGCGAGTTTAATGGATTTTTAGATTGCCAATCAACGGGATACAAAAATCGGAAAATAATTACATTTCAACGTAATTTTATTCAAGTAAATCGTTTATTTACGGAAATAATTCAAATCGATGAATTATCGATGTTCTATCGATAAATCGCTTCATGTATCCAATGTGTGTCAACCTTGCAATGTTTGCTGGTGGTTTGTTTCTTCAATGCAGTAAATTAGTCAGATCATTTCAAATCAATTACCCCCTTTGAATGTTTTAGACTATAAGGTATGGTAATTGTGAAATACAATCGTCTGATAGATTTAATGCAAAGGGTAATGAGTGTTGACAAGTAACCCAGTCCGATTTAAGATGTATTTGTTACTCTGGACCGATCTTTGAACATGAACACATTTAACAAGTAGTTTATTATTCTGGTTAGGGTACTCAGTGGTAGAATGAAGACGATGGCCCATGGTGACTGTCGCCAATATCTGGGGAATTTAATTTGCACCAGTCAAGTGTTGGCGGTGGCAATCGTCTAGTGAGATCTAGTCATGACCATAATGTCAAATGCACGACACAGCACCAAGATGGCATTTAACGTCAACTAACCATAATTCAAAGTGATTTTCGTGTTATCATCTAGAAGCTATTTTAGTAGATCAATAGTTACAAATTAGAACCACTTGGTTTATTCGAAAAGGAGAATATCCTCTTAAAACTTTTCTAATAACCATCATTACCTAATGATTCCGACGCAATTTTACGATTATTATTTTCTTTTCTCCCATCTTGAATTAATGGTGCTTTCTATGGCGAGCAAGAGATAGTGATTTGGGCTGCAGAATAATTGAACGGGATTTGTTTGCACTGCAAAAGTAGTGAATATAAAAGGGTCGCAAGTGGAAAAATGTCCGAAAAAAATAGGTCGTTTAATCCGCGGGTACTCACTAATCCAACCAGAGACGCCGAGGGAAAGTGCTCCCAACCGAAAGGGACGCAAACGAACTCCGGGAATAGAAACCGAAACACGTTCGGCCAACCTCCCTGGAACACACAACCCGTCGGCACACCACCAACGCCTAACTACTCAATTCGCGCGAGAAGTGTATAAATGTGTGCATCGTGTCTGTATACAAGTGCGCTGGTGTGTGCAGGGACCGTCGACAAAGCTCTGGTAATTGCGTTTGGCTATTCACACACGGTCCTCCCGGCTATCCCGTAATCGAGGACCGGAGCTGTCTTAATTGATCCTACAACGCGGCAGCGCTGGCGTTCTATCCGACAAACAAGCATCGCCGCAGCCTTCTCAAAATCACACACTTTACTGGAACTGGCTGGGGTGCGGTGCGGGGCAAGACGCAACAGAGAGGCGGCCAGCTTGGATAAAAGAATGACAACAGTATGTGAAATAACAACGAATCCTTTGCCATTCACACTACATTAGCGTGACCAACATATGTGTGGTTGGTAACTTAAATTTATATCTGCAATGATTTTTCTGTGAAACAAAAAATGTGTTAAACTAGATCAATATAAGATTAAATTTTTGTATAATATACAGGGTATTTATTTTTGTAATAATAATATTTATTCGTTTATTTGTTCATATTTATTAATTCCAATAAATTTTAGTTTGCCTGGGTAGAACATTTATTGAAAACAAAAACAAGAAACAAGGACCTTGTAGAAAAAATCGATTATATTTTTGGAGGTCATTTAAACATCGAAAAACGTAGACTTAATTCACATAGTTTTATTCAATAAAATTACAAAACATAATTTATTATATAGAAGAAATATGAGAAGACCATTAAACAATATTTAATTTTGTTAGACTGAATATTTTGCAATAATTTATCAAACAAACCTCTTACATATGCTTCATATAGAAGTTAATGTTATGTTGATATTATACCTACACCATGCCACAAACCCAGGATAATTTATACAATATACGTTGCTTTGCAAATTACATATTGTTCCCAGTGAAAAATGATCCGTTGCACGAAAAATATGCCAGGCATAAAGTAAGCACACCTAAATGGTAAACTCTGAAATTAATTTAATGTTTTCCTACCTTGGCCGGGACTTGAAAAACAAGTTTTAAGAGTTGTTTTTAGCACATTGCCATTAGTCTCCAGACCCTTTTCCGTGACCGACGTTCACCGTAAGAGCAAGAATGCAAAAATCCGATGAATATTTCACCTCCAGGATGGCTACACGCTGCGATGCGTGCCGGCATGATCTGAGGGCGGGAATCTGTTCCAGATGTAAATGAAATCCGTCGCCGGAGACTGCAGTTACGATTCTTTAGGGAGCTCGGCGGCGGCGCGAGCCAAACGAGCGGGCGGCGAGCTCCGCGTAACAGATCAACGTCTATCCCCATGGAGACATTCCAACCGAAATAAGAACGTCGCAGACGACACTTATTATTTTTTAAAAGATTGCACTACATATTATACAGTCACGCACTAGAGACAAGCAAAATTAGAGTGACAAATTAACTCGTTTAGTATTAGACTAAATACATGGGTCAAGTAAATGTTTGAATTAGTTTTCTACATCACGTCTACATCTACATCTTGGAAAAAAAAAGTGTCAAGCTAGAAGTGCATGATGGGAACAAAAAATAATTTCAATTATTTATTTTGTATATGGGATAAATTAAGTATCCCATAATGCTTAGGTTGAAGTTTGCACAACATCTCAACTACTCCTCACCCTACCCCACCCTTCACCGTTTAGGCCAAATAAAAAAAAGGATAATCATGTGAAAGAGTTCCTGATGTCTAAGAAGTTTCAAATTGCTGTTATTAAATAAAATAGCTGGGAAAATCGCGCACCGCAAAATTGCAGTTTTCCAATAATGGAACGCATTATTAGGAAAAACAAAACAAACATTTTTGTATTACAAAAAAACACATTTTATTTATTGTTTAGATAAATTTTTTTTAATCAAATTTTTTTTGGTTTATGATTAACAACCATTAGTGTATAAATAAATTATGTTTTTATTTAATCATATTATAATTATAACCTATACAATTCAAGGATGACTTTGATTTTTCCTAAGTCAATGTAGTATTCATGTTTAGGGTTTTTCAAGGTCAGCTTTCCCATTTATTTCTCTGTATATGGTGTGCGACTGTGAGTGTACTGCTGCTCATGTCACACCCTGTGGGTACTATACTATAAAGTGTAGTAATTTAGTTTTTCTAATTAAAAGCATATTACAACATGCATGTAAAATTTAGTTGATGAATATATTCTGCTTTTAGTTCTTATAATCAACATGTAATTGTCTTGATGAAATGTAATTTAATCGTCCAGCAATGATTTGAATTCAAGCCATCGCATATCAATGGAAGGGTAGTCACAAGTTCACTTTATTCATTCACTTTGCGAATCGAATGATTATTTTAAAGTGGCGTTATGAAACATTCCGCTCCAAATCGTATTTTCAATTTCAATTCGTCGCACGTAATAAGGTATCGCTGAACGTGTCGAACGTTTTCCCCATCACATTAAATAAATGTCGAAGACTTTCGACGACAATTGCTATTTTAATGTACAAATCGGTCGCATCCTAAATGTTGTTGGCGTTTTTATTGCCAACTCATTGCAAGTAGTTAGGTTCAACTCGTTGAGCATTGGGAAAAAACACGATGTGTTTGCCAGAATCGATTTCTCACCAATTATTCCATTAATTGCATTAACAATGTAAATAATGTTGCATCGGCAATGCGATGTTTCGTTTTAATTGCGTCACGGCCGGCAGAGGAACACGAGCGATCAGTTTTAGTTTTGCGGCCGCCAACGCCGCCAATGTGAGCGAGCGGATTCGCTTCGAAGATTGATTGAACAATTCACTGAGCTGAATAATTAAATTGCCAATTCAATGACATGCTATCGTGTTATTTATTAAATGTGCGTAGGGCAATAATTTAAATGTGATTAAAATATTGCTAGTTATTTATTTATATTGCTTCCATTGCTTTAATAATCATTTAATTCTAAAATACTGACCAATACTCGACCAAAACAAAAATGAATTTTTTTTGCTTTGGGGGGTAGGAGGAAAAGGGGGGTGGTGTGAGGGTGACTTTAAATATTTGTGGTTTTTTGTTTAGCACTTGATTTAATACCAGTAGTAAATATTTAACGCTTTAATTGCTTTATTTTAGCCTGGCAATTAGGAGCAGATAATTGTGAATAATGAGGTAAAACAACAAACGCAGCAGCCAGGTCGCCAATGTGAGCACGTCTTTTATACGCTTACTTTGTATTATAATAAAGAGCATTACGTGTTAAGTAAGAGGACATGAATATGAATGTGCGCGTCCTTTCCGCCCGCCGCCGCTTTCACGGCAGAGTCCACGGCGGCAGAAACCGAGCAGAAAATCAAGTCTCTTCTCACTGCTGCCAGAGCAGCGCAGCGGACACACCCACCGACGGTGGCAGAGCTTCGCCTTAGACATTGATAAAGAGCCTTATTATACGGATTAACCGCGCGACGAATGCGTGCTTTCCAATGCCGCCCCACTTAGATCATCACAGTGTTCACTAGCATGCAGCTCCGATTTCGAATGCTTCCTGGTTGAATAATGCGCAGCTATACTGAAAATCATTTAAGGCAGCTTGTTGTATGTTATATTATCAGAAACTCTTTTGCTACTCCACTAACGACTTGGACAATTATTCAAATGAAATGTGTAAAACGTAAGTAAAAAGTGAATAGAAACAATTTGGTGAAATGGGACATTTGCGGCGGGAATGTTTGTCCCAAGTGGGGAAGACAGCGCAGCTCTGGAAAGTTGACATAAATTAGGTCGCGTTGTAAAATGCAAGACTCGGATTTCAACTTGTTTTCCGGCGTCGGCGGCGGTAAAAAATAACCGCGCTGTATAGCCGCAATGAAGTGGGTATATCATCGTGACGTCAGACGACTCTTGACTGGCGTGGAGGTAATAAAAAGCGACGCCGTCGATTTATATGGTGGCTGTGACAGTGGCAGAGCAATGTGCGATGTCTTTTTGGCGGTGACGGCGACGTCGTCGCGGCAGCGCTTAAGCCCCGTATAGGTTTATGTACGCGTCTCGCACGCCTCGGGGGCAGACTTCGCACGAGCATGAACGGCTGGAAGACTTCAAGCGCGCTGCCGCCAACGGCCGGGAGCGCTTAATCCTCGGATTTATTCCAGCAGGTTATCTGGACCGTATATCTCTCGAGGACCGTGGTCTGCCCGAGCATACTAATAGTAAACCTACAGATTCGGCTGATAAATAGTTACCACAGCCAATGTACGGTATTTATGGGTGGATTTGTGACACCAAACTTGCTCACTTTGGGCTCGCCGCTGCGGTCGCTGGCGCCGCCGTCGAACACTAGCTAGTTGCACAGTTGTTATAGCTTGTTGGTGTCGCTGGTATTTTCACCAAACATATTTCCGTTCCAATTCGGTTGGAATTAATTTTGCTGAAAGTGGCATTTTGCTATTTCATCACACTGGTCCTAGCAGTGGGTAAAAAAGTAAATTTAATTTGAAAATATTTGACGTGGACTGGCAGAATTTCCATTTGCCTTTTTTCTCTGGCGTTCTACTACCTACGAAATCATTAACTGTTGTATTTGCGAATGGGTTTTGTTTATTGACTTTTTATTTTAGTTATTCAAATATTTTAAATTTGGTTATCAGAGAATATTTTCAAAGCATAAAATCAAAATTAAAGCTTTCTAAACATCCTACACCACCTTGATGAAGATTTTAACATGTTTAAAACTCTAATACAACCAAAACTAAAAAATAACTCCTTGGTTTTTAGTTAGGTTAGTTAGGTTAAGTTGACTTTTGACCCAGGTCCAGTATTATTTAGGTTGTATAATACCAACTAATAAATTTATTGAAAATAATGTAAAATAAAAATGTTCACGGGGAAAAACAGAAATTATTGACGACGATGGTGGCAGGCACAAAAGAAAATTTGCCCGACTCATATGTTACACGTTCATGTTAGCGCTGCAGGGCGCAGGGCGCTGCCCCACGCCGACCGCGCAATAATCGAAAAATATAGGCCGCATTTAATAATTTATATTACCCATTTATTTGACGCTTAAAAGTAGGGTGCTTCCTCGCGCCTGCGGCGTGTTGTTTGCATACCGCTTCCTTTTATGCGCGCGGGCCGGTGATAAAAAACAGGAGAAAATAAGTGCGTTACGTTATGACACATGCAAAACATAAAACGAGCGCAGCAAAAAAAAACAACACATAAAATGAATATGAAAATGTACACTTTTTGTGTTTTCCTCTTCTGTGTGCTCCTTTGAAGATGGCATGCTTATTTTGTTGGTTGTACTGCTGCTTTTCCTCCCGTCTGGAGCGCGCGGATAAATTGTTGGAATGACTCATATTTCTGTACACCCTGCAGATTTTCCAACTTGGCCAATGTAATTATACAGGTTTCATTGTAACTTTCTTGAACCGCTGGAAGAGAAAACCGACAAATGTGAAGGTAATAATTATGAAACGTGTGCACTTTCTTTATGCCTTAGATTACACTAGCATCGTTAACATTTTGTAAATAGCTCAAGCTTTTAATAAAATACACTTGAGTAATTAGAAAAGTTGTCTTATAATAATTTCCTTTCATTACTCCCAACATTGTTCTTCTTCACGATTCCGGAATTTGACATCAACGCTCATCTCTTCTTCCGGTTCTTTTTGGAGATGTAACTATGCTGTGGCGGCGCGGAAATTCTAACCTATACAGTTCGCCAACTCATCTTACAGCTAGCCTAGTTGTCATGTTGTCAAGTTGTCTTGTTGCTGCGTTTGCTTTCTTACGTCCTCCTCGACTTACCCAAAGTGTAGTACAACTCCTTCCAGACGACTTGTATTTTACTAACTAATGTCCCTAATAGCTTCAATCTTTACAGAATAGACTTTCATACCTATAGTCTTCTTTAGCAATTCATATCACCTATTTCAAGTAAATGTGAAATTTGTCTAGACACCAATGGGACTTGCATATCTTGTAATAATATCCTTATATTCAGGATGATCTCTTGGCCACACCTACATGTAATAATATCCACCGCAAAGCATTCCTTCCAGGTTACCACTCATGGTATACAGTTTAAGAGTTCCCGAGAGACGGCACCAACAACCTCGCGAGATGGGCGCGCTGGCACGAAAAAGACATTGTAAATAATGCATGCTAGTGCTACGCTCACTATGTGCACAGTGAGCCTTTGTTCTGAAAATATAAACGTTTTTTATAAGTGTCCTGGCAATTGTCTAACCCAAACAGCACGTAAATGTAGCCGAGGACGAGTTGGGACGTATTTCACGCCTGCAGATAAAGAAATTGCATACAAGGCATAAGTCGTGAGCTTCATATTAATATACGATTAAAATTTATACGAGAATTGGGACTTGGTTCTGTATCATTTTTACCAAGCATGCAGAATTTATTCTGTGAAAACTAAAAAATTTACAAGCGTTCATAAATTTAACCAGACAAGTATTTTTTATACGAAAAATGATAGATGACAATATTCATTGGATTTCAAAAGGTTTAGAGGAATAATTTAATTATTCCTGATCAACCATGTGGAATAATAATTTCCTATGGCATTGTGGCTTACAACGTGGAGTATATTGAAACAAGTGAAACACTAACTAACTTGGGCTGGCAAATGTTGCAAGAAGGAATTACGTATTAAATATCATCTAGACATAAGTGCCCTCATTTCAGGGCATCCACATTTGTAGAAGTCACCCTTTGCATATCTGATCAATCGTGGAAAAGTGAGGAAAATAAGGTTGAAAAAAAAAATACAAGCATGCCCTTAATAATATATTAATTAGTCAGTCATTTACTTTCATTTAGTGTTAAGTATAGCTATTTCACAAGCACGTTTTATCTGCAATTTGCTCTTTGCAATTATGTAAGAATAAATTTGCTTAAAATATAAATTATTTTTCATTTTATAAACAATGCGAAAATTAATAATAATCATATTTATATTATCTATAAATATGTTTATTTATTAATTTAAGGTGTACAATAATTTCTTATTACAAAGCACTTTCAAGTGGTAGAATAATATTAAATAATAAAAAATTTATTTAATTAAAATATTATTTGATTTCATAGTGAATATATTTAATTATTTGGTTCAATATTTTTAATTGTATCATTTGGAGTTAATAAATTAATTTTTTCATTATTACTAATATTTTTCATTTGAGCACTACAAATTTAAATATTTTTTGTGTCTATCAAGTGTGCATTCATTTCTAATTAATTCACTTTCTAATTAACTACAACTAAGGTGCCTAAAACTTTCAAACGCCACTTTGACAAGATATTGTTCACCCTTTTGCGTTAATGCCGACGATAAGAAAGTCAATTATGTCAGGCGGAATTTAGCAAATAAATATTGGGGTTGTTGAATTGCCCTCTGGCCGTGTGTAGATATGTAGATATGACTTAATGTGAGAGCACGCAAGGCGACAACCAATGGAGGAAACCAGAATTAGCATGGGATAGATGGACCATATGTAAGCATAATCCCATGTGTAATCCCGTATCTGGCGCAAGGACGCAGCGTGCCGAGATAAGACATACTGTTATGCGAATAGCGGCGACGGCGGCAGCATAACGACGTCCCAGGCAAATATGCAACCCGTGCTCGTTTGCCGCAAACCGTCTTAATAGTAATTGGCCTGTTCCTGGCGAAATTCCCGGCGCCTCCGCAAAGCTTTCCATTTGCGCTCACATCCGGTTGTACTATCCGCATCCGGGCACCTTTGCGTGTGCTCTTCTTGCCAGCAGATGGGAAAAGGGTTTGCATTACGTATGCGGCATCGATAAATTTTTCGCCTGCGTGAATGCGTCGAAAAAAGTGGCGGAGGCGACGAGGTCGTTTTGGGGCCTTAATAAACGCTCCCTAGTTGGCAAGCGCGAGCCGGCAAGGAAAACAAAAAATTCAATTATCAAAGTGTACACATTTCCGGCTAGCGTCCAATGTCGGCGCAAAATACACACGATAATACTGGAATTTGCATCACGGGAATCGCAAACTTCTTAGCAAAGCTTAATTGAATTGCTCCCACACCTGGCATTATAACGGTTGTCTATTAATTACGTAATTAATTTACCTAATTGCGAATAAAGTAGTAAGGAAATGACTGAGAGAAACAATTTGACAATAGATCAGCTTTAAAATATTTTTTAACCACCAACATGTATGCTTTACAATTGCGGTATTAGTAAATAAATGTAAAGTGAAATGTTATAATAAATATTGGAATGTTTTAGTGCAATAAATAATTGGCACATAGGACAAAAGTTGTAAATAAAAAAGTGGTGAATTTTGTATTTCAAAGCAGTAAATCACACGTTTGCACCAACACACGCGTACTTCCTGCTTTGCGGCGAAAATTCACAAGGGATGAAGACACTTGCTGGTTGGGACCACAAGAAAACTATTTAGTAGTCAACTGGTTTACGCACAAGTGTGTTTTGCATTCGGTCATAAATTAGAGTTTGTTCAGCCGCCCCAACAAATTTCAAATTAATATTTACTAGAGAGTTTGTAATACTTGGTTCGATTTTGATGTGCACATTTGCACAATTTTAATAAACAACATAAATGAATTATATATTTATTAATTGTGTTTGTAGATATTTAATATTATCATACTCTATTCGTCATCAGTATGACTAAATAACAATAATAGCGTCAGGTAGTTAATTTATTATCTTTGATAATATTACACATTAACGATTTAGATGATAAATTGTATTATTTATTATATTTTATATTTGTGATGATGACTATTATTATGGCTGAAATTACCAATAAATGAAGAATCTGTTATATGAAACAACAATTTGATTTTACGTTTTTAAAAAATTTTGCTTTCTTGAAAAAAATGTTATATTTTATCTGTTAATTTTAAGGTGTAATAACTTTAAATTAACTGATAAAATATATATATTAAAAAGTGGTCCTTGTAAAAATCAAATTGCGAATAAAAGAAATCTATCTGATTATTAATTTCAAAAATGTCTGAGAAAGAACTTCCAAACTTAATTTCTAAAAATTTAAAAGATTAATACATGGTTAATCTCCTGTAAATACAAACATTTTGATAATTATATTTGTTTGTTGTTACGAAAAAAATGGTTAGTATGAGGTAAAACTTTTAGGTTGCATAAAAAATCAATTGCTGCATTAAGACTAAAGTTTAGGTTAATAGCATTATATTCAAGAGAAAACTTTCGAAGGAAAAATCATCATAAACTCGTATGTTTATCTTCAATTTTCAAATAATGCAATTGGTATTTTATGAAAATTATAGCAATGTAAAATTATGATTTGTTATTTGCAACAAATTGCGGAGCTTAATTGTTTATAAAATGTCACGTTTGTTGCTATGATAGTAATGATGCTATCTATTTTCTATATATATCTTTGCAGATAGAGCATGCTACAACATTAACATGAGTTTCAAAAAATTTATTTTATTTCAGTTGGATACTAAACAATTATTTGAAACATTCATAATATCACAAGATCCTGATTATAACAATTAACAATTTTTAAAAAATGACAACAATAATAACCCAGAATGTCATCTTGTTATATATTTAACATTTTTATTATAAGTGAAATTTGAAAATAGAATGAAAATTGTACCAAGCTATAATTAAGAAGATATAAAACACATGCGTTAATTAATTCAATTAATTAAACTGATAATAAAAAATTTAAAGAATTATTTTTTTTGTGTTTTGATTCATTTCCATTTGTTGTTGTATAAATTAAAGAAAAAATAGAAACATACTCTAATATAAATGTAGCGATGTTATAGGGTAAAAGTCTGTCACAGTTAATTAACGCTAATTTGAGCATAGTATAAAAGAAAATGAAATGTTTTGTTCCAAGTTTTGTTCTGAATACACAAATTTTATTGAATTCTGTTGAAGATACTATGATTCAATCCAAGTATGAATCATGTTTTGTTATGTGAAGTATAAATAAAAAAATTAAGTTACAATTAATTATAAATATGGCAATATAAAAAAATTTATTATATTGACTTAGTATTGTATATTAAAAATATAGTTTAAACTAACATGCACAAGCTGAACAATTAAATATTTAATGTATATTACACGAAGATAGAATACTTTCTGCAAACTGCTTCGGCAAAGCTCATCGGTTGACGCTCACCAAATATTGGAGAAGGGTAGTTCTGCACACACAACACAAATTTCAAATACTCCATTTATAACACCTTATGCTGTATTTATAAATTGAAATAAAATAATAATAATATGTTATCCGTAATTTATAAAATATGCGTACATTGCAAGAAGATTTAAGCCGGAATGGCACAAATAATAAACATAGTTAATTTTTAAATAGAAATATATTTCATTAGGTAAATAAGTACCACTTTTTTTAAAAATGCATAAACAACTATAAATTATTAGTTAAAAATTAAACAGTTTATCAATAAATTTACAACATTATTGATCTCGTACATAATAAATTTTAAGAAAATCAAGATTTTTTTATGGAAAAAAATAGGAATGGGAATTTTTGGGAATAATTTAAGTTGGAGCAATTTGTACATAATTATTTGCAAATTTTATTATATATAACATGTTCCAATTTTATTTACAAATTGAGATTAGGAAATATAATAGATATTAAATAAATATTAAACATACTAAAATTAAGGGATGATTGTATTAAAGTATTTTATAATGGGATATAAATAAAAAGCATTAGAAAATTGATATTTTCAAAATAATTTATTAACAATATATTAAAAAACAATTACATAGATGATTAAATATTAATAATTTATTTCAAAAAAAAAAATCATTATACTCCTAGTAATTTATTACGCCTAGCTTAAATACAAATGTAGCAATTTAAGAAAATATAGATGAAAGACGTAAAATAAATATGCAGCATCATAATTTTGCTTACATCACAAAAATATATAGATAATTTTGGGACAAAGTAAATATAAAATATTTTAAAAATTATATTGGCCCTTTTGCTTTAACATATATATGACAGGCTGAAAAGTAAAATTAGCATATATGTTTTTGTCTAGTGCATTTACATTTTTAAATGCTGCATGCAGAATGCAGCCTCGCAAGTTTAAATGTGATGACAATAACAATTTAGAATATGTAGTGAACTGGCTAGAAATGAGCGTTGGTGGAGCGAGATGTAGGGTGCTACTAGGAGTTGTTTATGAATTATTTAGCGAATTCAAAATAGTCTCATGCTCCGGAGAGAGTCAGTACAGTAGCTTGGTTTACTTGCACCATTATCAATATTGTTGACGGTGTTGTCGAGTGCTGGGCTTCATCGGCTTGCAATAAATACTACGCCAGCGTTTTAATAACGCCACATCTGCATGTGCGTGGCTACACTTAAAATATTCAGCAGGAATACTCAGGAGCAATATATGGAATCATCCTTTCAAACGTTGGAGTGTCACGTTTTACAATTGTTTGAACTTATAGAGCAAATAATTGAAAAAAAATTTTAAACGCCACAACTGACAATGCAATATTAAAAAATGTGGTTTTAATTATTTGCTGTAATTTAAATAAGTTTATCTTGAATATGAAATAAAAGTCAGTGATTTTTACTTTGCAAGTTTGCAATCAATGTTGTGTACTTTGTACAAGAATGCCACATTCATAGGTTTTAACGTAACAGAATAGGGAAGACTAGAGAAGAGGGAAAAGCAATTAAAACGAGCATAAATCTAGTTTCATTAAACGCAAAAAGGCCTCGTCTGTGTAACGGACTCTTGAAGCATGTTACAATTGGGGCGGGAAGTCGCAGAAGAGAACAACGCGTTGCACACCGCACAAAGCCAACTCAAGCGCAAGTTACGCCAAAGAGCCCGCCATCAAGATGAACAACACGAATAACAACAACGCAGCAGCCGCGGCGAGGCGGTGTCAGCGGCGGCGGCATCATTGGGATTGAGCAAGCGGGACATTGCACTGAATTGTAAGCAGAACGTAGAAACTAGGAACTTGCTTTCAAGAATCACTCTAAGTAGGGTTTCATGGTGTTTAACATCAGCGTTTCTAAATAGCGTACGCGGTTATCCTGCTGTAATCCTATTTGGTGGAAATATCTTACGCAGAGCAAAATATCACAAATGCAATTGTGGTTCATTTCCCTATGCATACTTGACAAACGTCGCGGCTCAATATTCTCGTCTTTACTCGTCTTTACCTTGCACAAGCACATTCTTCGTGTGCGCATAAAAAGCCCCCGCTCGCCTCCACCATTTTGCCATCTTTCTCATTTTATAAATCAAAGCACGTAGAAATATAAAATGTAATAACACTCAACGTTTTAAGGGCGGCCGACAGTCGCGATACGCGCCTAGATGTGGCATAGGATGTTGGAAGGAAATCATGGCACAAAGTTAAAGTTGGACGGTTTTTTTCATCCCCGACGCCGTAAGCTACGTCGGGCTTTTTTGCACCCAGCGCTTTTATATTCAGAGCCGCGTGCGCGCGACTAAGTGCGTCGCCTACATCTCTTTCGCATCTAAGGCCGAAAATTAATCTTTTATGGAATGTCATAATAACTTTACGATCTCCAACTGCAAGCGTAAGAGTTACACTTAACTATCACTGTAAAAGGTATTTCTTCGCATTGAAGAAGTCGTGGGAAAAAAATCTATCGTGAAAGGAATCATAAATGGGCTTCACAATTTTATTTATTGCGTTTGACAGGTTGACGCACTAATAATTTGTAATTAGTACCCCTCATCGAATGCTTCGCTTCCTGGCAAATGAGCATATAAACCCTGAACATCGTTAAAGTCGTATTAGGTCAGGAAAACGAGGTAACTACCCTACTTTCAATTAAGACTTTGCAACAACAGCAAAGAATGTGACTGCACGTAGCACGGAGGTGAAAGTTATGTCGCGGATGTTTATTCAATAATCACACACACGAACATTACGCCAGCGCCTTAGCTTTATAGGCATTTGTAGGCTTGCCCGGCGCCGCCACAATCATCATGCGGCCGATGTACACGCAACAGTCTACTTAACTCAAATCGGCCGCTAATAACGACCGGTTGTGCAATTATTCGCATACTCTGCAGCGTACGCCACGTTCATAATACGCGCAAATGACACGCGCGATGCAAACACGTCATTTGCGAACGAGGAGAATGATGGATCACGCGCCTTTTCCATGAACACTGCGGGCACAATCGGCCTGACACACGTTTTGCATGCCTAAATCTCGACTTGCGCGCACGCCGCCCACCCGCCGATTACAAATTACTCCACCAGACGTGCTCGTTTGCTGGTAATAGCTAAATAAAGAGTCCTTGTTGTAATAAAAAAGAAAAACAACGAAAAACAGTTACCAACACTCCAGGGCGTACTGATAAAAATTGAATTGCTGCGACAAGTAGCAGCTTTTATCCTACCTATATCTGAATATAATTAAACTTTGTAATTTCTTAAGTTAGCATTCATTTTTTTGCAATGCATTAATCATTGTAACAATTAACAATTATTGTTTTGACAAATTATGACAAAATTTTAATTCAATTTTCTTCAAGTAAACACTCATCAAAGGAAATAAACAATTAAATTACTAAAGATACTAGCAATTCGCCAAATATTAAATTAAATCTTTTAATTGTATATATTTTCTCGTGCATTTATCTTTCACGTACACTGTTCAGTGCTCTACAATTTTAATTGCAATGTACAACTATACCACAATAGTTATTTCAATTTTGTTTTTTCGTATTAAATTTAATGCTGATGACTTCGTATTCTGTCAACAGTAAGAGAAGAATTTTATAAGAAAAATTACTGCTGTAAGTTTTATTTTATATTTACTTGAAATTATATTTAAAGTCCAGAAAATGGCTTTGGTTGAAGTTCTGGTTACTGTTGTGGTGAAGGTAATTTAGGTAAAAAAAAATATTACTTTATATTGCGCTATCCATATTAGTTTTAATTATATTTATCAACACCTCTAATGGATCTAATTCTAATAGAAAACCATTAAATTGTATTTAATACGATTATTTCTAATTAGCATTTATTGAGCCCCCTTGTTAATACACTTGGCAATGCGCTTGCTTGCAAGTTGGGAGAGCGCGGGTTCGAATCCTGCTAACACCACCGTTGGGAGCGTTGTAGTTAAAACCGAAGAAAGGTCTGTATCCTCTCGAACAAACGGTCCAGCTACCGGGCAGCTAGTGGTACTATATACATCGAGTAAGATGTTTGCTCATAATCACCCACCACGAAACCCTACACTCAACATACATGGCCACAAATAGAATAAGAAGAATAATGCTGATGATTAAATTCTTGTGTGTCCAATAGTCTGGTTATTATTATCTTTCATGTTTGGAGTTTAATGTTACCCATTTCGGATACCAACACCATACTTCTTCTTTATTGGTTATTTGCATTTATTGGAACTGGATTTAGTGAGAATATTCAAACGGATATACTCTCAGCACAATTCGAACTCGTGTCCTTCGGATATATGCTTTGTGTTGGTACTACAGTCAGACCAATCCTCATCTTATTAACTGAGCTTTAGAGCAGAGCGCTAGTATTGTTGAATTAAAAAAAAAAATATTTAATGGCAAGAAAAATTATTGTTTTAAGTAAGGAACAGTAAATGAGATGTAATAAAGCAGAATGTATATTTTATACCAAACCATTGTATTTTTTTGAGACTTTTTCGAGTATTTGATTAAAAAGCTAAAAAATATAAACACTTGAGAGTAGTAGAAACAAATAGGAACACAAATAGAAATATAATATATAGTTCAACTATTTTTAATTAACGAAATTGTATCAAATATTTTCATATAATTAAATTACATTTTATTGCAAAAATAATCAAATGCATTCAATAAAAAAACTTTACATTATTCATGTGTCATATATAAATATTATACACAATTTATTTATTGTTTATAAATGTAAAATAATTATTTTTTCATTTTCATTTTAATGAGATCTGAATAATACACGTGGAATCACCTTTCCGCTTAGAATCTGCATTAATACTCTCAATAGTCATCTACGGCATCCCAATTTATATATTTATGAGAATTCTTGTAATGGTCTAATATCAATCATGGATATAATAACCTGCCTACGATACTAACGATACGGATGATTGAAAAGGACTTGTGGGGTCACCTCAAAGCGTCGACTTGCCTTCGATTTGATATGTCGCCTCGTGGTAATGATAGTTATGCGCTTGTGAGAAATGAGCTTAACAAATAGGCAGCCTTAATGCCTAGCAATAAATATATAAGGAGGCTCTCGATATCCACGCCAGAGTCTCTGCGGGAGTCACAAAGCTAGGCGAAGGAGTGCGCGCACCCTTCAAAATATGCTCGCCCACGCCATGGGAGAGTCTGTCAAGTGCAGCACGAAGGCATTGCTGAGTAATGCGTTTTCACCAACCGCTCACACCCCTAGCACGAGACAGCAAACCAGTTAGAGAATATGCGGCAATTGTTATTCATATTGAAATCGTAGTTTTACTAAAGAGCTTCTATTGCCTTACAAATGTAAATGTAATTTTCAGATTGGTTTACTAAGTTCTGTGTTGAGTACGAGGTACATTAACAAAGCAAATATCTTTTTGTTAAAAACTATCCATCGTCTTCCACCTCAAGAAAATGAATGTGGAGCATTTTGGATTTTGCGTGCTCTAATAAACTATTTCCGGATTATCCATCCATAATAAACACATTTTGATTTAATAAAAAAAGTTTTCAAGGACTCCTCTTAATTTCTTGAAATCGGCCAACGAAATGAAAAGAAATTGCTTCAACAGATAAATTTCTTTGTGTTTTCCTTATTCATTTGCATCCCACAATTTTTTTTTTGCACCCAAAGTAATAAAACTCCTAATAAGACTTATCGAATTTTAAGTCTTGCGAGATTCGTTTTTGCCCAACGAGAAAATGGCACAAAGAAAAAGTTATGCCCGCGTTTCTTTTATTTGACGTATGCTCTTATGACTATAGTAGTCTTTTTTGTAATCGGATACTGTCAATTTGTTTTATGCATACTTTAAAATAAATACCAATTGTAAATAAATGTAAATCTATTAGAATAATAGATGACAGATTACACTTGGCATTAGATTGCTTAGAATTAGTATTATTTGCTAAAATTCTTATACTTAGACCTGCTTTATGTGGTGCAGATATGATTTATGGGCCAGACAGAATAAACTCCTACTTACAGCACATTATTATCGTCATTACGATAATATACGACGAGTTTCAGACGCATTTCAACACGAATACAAAGCTCCTACGGTTGCTGAAATAAAACCTCACCCTGCATAGCAAACACGAATTGATTAAACGCACATTTTGGCATTTAGTTATAAGGTGTTTATTTCCATTTAATCTAATGCCCTGGCTCAAGTTATTATTCAGATTAGATTGGAATTAAAACGCGCCGAATTCCTAACGGTGACATTTTAAGAATAAAAAAGTTACCAACGCTCTTTAAACATTAACCGCACTTGCCCCATAGCATATCTGTTGCACCCCTTTTTTACAGTATGTATGTGTTAATAATATGACAAACTCACGTTAATTTCTGTTTTGATATAATTTTTATGAAAACAGAGTTGCCCCACAAAGCATATCTCTACAAGATGTTAAAGTATTTCTGTGGGATGCCAACAAATTTTTTTTTTAATGGGCTAACGATTCAAGTAAGACTATTTTAGTATTTATAACATAATTCAAGTATATTCCATAATAGACGTAATAGAAACATGATAAAATTATTTTAAAACAAGAATAGTTTTGATACCATGTGTGTGATCCCAAGCGCATCTCTCATTGATGTCTGGCAGCCGTGTTGGGCACTGTGCAACAAGGTAATTTCAAAATTAATATTATACCAACGTGTAATGAAAAATCCGTCCAAAGGCCAGCATAAACTAGAGAGAAAATGGTATGAAATCAGTTAATAATAAATGACTCTGTTAATAAATGCACGTGAATATTTAACTCTTTAGTTGGATGCGTTCCAACAACAACAAAAGCTCGTGTACATGTATTGTTGGAAGCATCCTGAAACGTTTCAAGCAGTCTTCGTAATTAAACACACTGCGTCAGTTAAAAAATAAATGTTTATATATAGTTTTTATGAATATGCCACCAGAATAACTATTTAAATATATATTCTCATATTCGTTTTAAACTTTACCTCAATTAAATTATTCATATGGATTGTTTTACAAAGTTAGAAAAGTCATTCATAGAAAACAGAGAAAATAGTCATAGGATATTTATTATATATTTCCCAATTTCTTCCTTCCAGTAAATTTGTAAGATGTCAAGTACAAAAATAATAACTGAATATTAAAAATACCATGTTTAAATATTTCCTGCATAAATAACAAGAAATATTTACGTAGAAATTCTATCGCTAAATTTTGACTACTACACTCAAATACTTAAACTCAAATGTTGTCTCAGAAATATTCCATTTACATCTTCTCAAAGTTTAACCTAAAAACAATTATTTTACAATTTCAATGAAATCAAAAGTAAAAAAAACTATGGGTATGAAGAGAAAATAAGTCACAAATTTGAAATGACTACTGCGAAATTAATTAAGGTTAGTTTAGTTTATTTTGTGAATAAAAATGTTGTAAAATTGTTTGAAAAAAATCATAGAGTATATAGAACTAAAGAGCGGTAAATCACTTGTTGAATTTTATTTATGCAAGAAACAAAGTCATTTTTATGTCCAAAAAATTATTCATTTTAATATCTTGACTATTTATTTACTATTGATGGGTAATTATCATATGTAGTTAATTAATATTATTTCTAAACAATTTATCAACATTTCACTTCAACTAAAAATTCTGCATTTATTTTACTAATTATCAAACTAATTTTATAATTCATTACATATTTTTCTTTCGTCCATAGTTGGATACAGATTGGGACGGATGGACACCCATCTCATGGTACTTTCCGATGCATTAGCTTAAGATGATTTTTACACTGAATTGTGTGATGCCTCCATTTGAAACTTATGACTTGCGAAAATTAGTACTAGAGTAAACTGTTCTAGTCGCAATACAATGTTGTACTGGCTCTGATTGTGGGTAATATGTTCATACAAAGCATAGATTTAGTATGCCAAACGCGCTCGCGCAACGTGACAAGTTTGTCTTTGGCTCCCTGGCCGATGTAATTTATTCCCGCGACTTTCGGCATTGTGTGCAAAACTTCGTCCTTTGTTTGTTGCTTATGCTCTTAAACATGCGCTGCTACATCTACGAGTGGAAAAAGCCTACTGCTTCGCCTTGTTTGCTGCAATTAGTCTGTCTCAGGATTTGAATAATAATTCATTGAGAACATCACTTTGACATAGTGTCGTTTCGTGCTCTGTACGTACTCAAATTTTACAGAATGCTGTCGTAGAATTACACTCAAAGTATTGATGAAAAATATCATTTAAAATTACCATGTACCAACATTTTTATCCAAAGTCGTACATAATCTTTGAACAGTAATTTATAATAAAACTAGTGAAATTGACATTCTTTAGTGTCATTGAGATTGTATAAATTTGAAAAACACTCTACATTTTTTAACTGATATTCACTATGTCACAAATTCGTATGTTTGTATTATATATATATTGACAAGTAACAAATGTAATCAATACGGGGCATATAAACAAAGCTCATTGTAGTGAGACGTAAAGTCCAACATGGTAAAATAGAATGTTTAGGGCTGGGAGATTAAAATCAGATTTTATTTGAAAAAAAAGCCCATTTGTTAGTTTTAATATATTATTCAATAAAGTTAAAATACATTTCTTCATTAATTCTACAATAAATTTAATGGTTATTACCAATTATCTTCAAGGTCAGAATATATCTATTAAATCCCCAGTTGATCATCATCATCACTAATTACCGACCCAATAAAGCAACTAGTCAGTTTTTTCTGAATCTTTCAGTGGCGGCCACAAAGGATGTAATCATAGGTGTGGATACTAAGAACCTGAGTGTTCTGTATCTTTGGCGCTGTCTCCAAAGCATAAGGTGTATTTAGGTTAGGTTTTGCTTCGCAATATTCTAGGCTCAACCCATGTATTATTGTGTTTATGTTAAGTTTTTTTAAAATTATTTGATTATTTAGGACAAGTAAATAAAGTGGTTTATAATTTGTAGAAGCAAACTGATATTATCTAAGATAAAACATTATTTCCATTAATATTAAACACGATTGCAACAGGATTTTTGGCAAGGGCAAGGGCATAGAGCAAAAAAAAAAAGCAGTAGCACCAATTGCTTTTAATTTCGGAGGTTACCATTTTGGTTTTAACTTAGAAAATATCATGAGAATAGAAATTTAAATTGTATTAATAAGATTCAGTGCTTAAGTCTTGTGAA
>JAODGC010042327.1:30226-40425 GCA_027574925.1 Ecitoglossa quadriceps | reverse complement strand
GCTTTTACAAAGGATGGTCCGACTTTGTAACTTGCTATAAGAACAAGCATATTTTCATCATTACTATAGACATCACCGACTGTTTTGGAAACATTCCAATAAGTAAGCGACGTTTATATTTATAACGATTGATCTGATTAATTATTTGCTCTGTTTTAGATGAACTAATTGGACTTGTATTTGATTCCAATTTACCTGAAAGTTACAAGCTTATACTACACAGATCCATTACCACGCAATTCGTTAATTTTGGTAAGATAGGTAAGAATCCCATTACTTGGAAGTGGAATCATGGGTTATTGCAAGGATTACCACATGCTAGTGCACTATGTGAATTGTATCTGTAAGTTATTTGCGTTAAATAGAAATAATACATTTAACATTTGTGTGATGTATAAATATTTTAGATCTAATGTGGAAGCTACCTTTTTTAGAGAGTTTAATCGACCAGAGTGTTTTTGTTTTCGTCAAGTGGACGATTTTTTCTTTGCCTCACGAAACAGACAAGATATTTATAAGTAAGTAATACCTACTGTTATGAACTTAATTATTTTATTTTTCTTATTGGAACGTTTTGATTGTATTCCTATTTTAGATTCTATGACAAAGCAAGTCAAGTATTGAAGTTGAATACCAAGAAAACTACAAGTAATGTTAATATACGAAGAAGTGACGAAATTAAATTCTGTGGCATGATGATAAGTGGAAAAAATTACAAATTTAAGTGTTCATTTAATACAACAGAACTTTATAAGCGATTTTCTATACATCGCGGTATAATGACAAAAGCACAAGTATTCCGAAAGAATGTTTGTACCAAGTCAACAAACTTTTACTTCCAAAAAGCTTTCATGAGTATGGAGTTCAACGGGTGTGAACATGTCATCCAGAATTATTTTGAGAGCATGATTTATGTCCTCCTTAAATTGGATGCAACGATTATGTATTTATCCTATAGACGTCCAAAGGAAGAAGACTCCAAGACTATATTTGAAGCTGCTTTATCTGTGAAAAGTTCCAGTTTCAAGCAAGTATTGAAATGGAATAAGGTTATAATGAAAACAACTCCAACGCTTTATACGAAGCTAAATATAGCCGCCCACAGAGCAATCGAGCTGGTGTTTAAACTACGAAAACATAAGACTTACGTTGGAGTGGTCGAAAGTAATCAAAAGGAGTTGGATAAACTTCTATCAAGGAACAGACTCTTCAGACCATATAGCAATAATTTCAAGTTTCCGTCTTCATTAAAACTTATTAGTAGGGCATTATATTGTGAGTTGTAATGATTTGTTTGTGATTATGCTTTATTGTTGCAGAAACTTGCCGCACATCGGATTTTCGTCACTAATTTTACAATTTTTTATTATGGAGTGTCTGATATTCACTATATTCATATGACTTTGACCCTTGCTATTGGTTAAGGTTTGAAAGCATTGTTAAACATTAACAGAGTTAAACAATCTCAAAGTGAAGTCAAACAACTCCAACAAATTCATTTTATATTATGTTTTTTCACATACTTCTGTTAATTTTATATTCATATTCTAAAAATACCAATAAATGCTGGTACTTTTTTAATCAAATGTTTTACCTTTCGTTTTTCCTCATGCCTGTTGTATTATTGTTTAAACAAAGCAATTAGCGCCATCTCAGCGGTCAAAGACAAACATCAACAGCTGATTATCTTTCATCACTCCTTAAAACAGTTGAATTTCAGAAGATTTTCGGTCCGGTTAGTAGTGTTAATAATACGAAAAAAAACGCTTAAAAATGATCAATAACGTAAAACATATTATTCTCGTGCTTTCTGGGAAAGGAGGTGTTGGAAAATCAACAGTTAGCACACAATTGGCGTTAATTTTAAGAAACCGCAATTTGAAGGTTAGACTCCTAACGCAGAAAAATGTTAATCTTAAAAATCTTTAATCTACTTCAAGGTGGGCTTGCTAGACATTGATCTTTGTGGACCAAGTATTCCTTACTTGTTAGGATTAGAAAATCAAGACATACATCAGGGTGATGAAGGGTAAACATTCAGTTTTTATTGTGGCATTTTGAGTGAATTCATTGTTTGCTAGATGGATTCCAGTTTATATGGATAATAGCCAAAACTTGGCAGTAATGTCAATAGGCTTCTTGTTAAACAATAGAAACTCGTCAGTTGTGTGGCGAGGCCCCAAGAAGACAGCAATGGTAAAAGAGTTTTTAACAAAAGTGTGCTGGGGTGATTTGGACTATTTAATAATAGACACTCCACCTGGGACATCTGATGAACATATTGCAGTAATGGAACAATTGAGAGAAGTTAAATTCGATGGTGCTGTTATTGTTACCTCTTCGCAAGAAGTTGCCATTGAAGATGTCAGAAAGGAAATTACTTTCTGTTGTAAAACAAACATACCAATTATTGGACTTATAGAAAATATGAGCAGGTAGTAGCCTTTTTGATATATTTATGTCCCTACATATTTAAATTCCTGCATTTTAGTTTTGTCTGCCCAAACTGTCAAGAATGTACTAATATATTTAGTTCAGGGGGTGGTTGTGCCTTGGCATCTTTAACTAATATTCCTTTGTTAGGTGTTTTACCTTTTGATATGAAAATTAACCAGCTGACCAGCCAGGCAACAACTGTTTCCATTCCAGAAAGTACAGCAGCAAAGGTATTTGATGAAATTGTTGATAAACTTGTTACACAAGTTAATGAAACAGTTGAAGGGATGGAAATGTAATGTTGTTTTACGGTGCTTACGATTACTTGTTAATATTTTATGGAAAATATAAATATGAAATAATAACTTACTTTAAAATGTAACAATTAGCTTGCTTGACTATAACCTCCCTGCCATCCACGACGTCACATCCGGCCAACCCTACTAAGTTAGGGCGTGCGCTCATGGGACCAACGCCTACTAAAAGCACGTGCTTCCAAAGCACATTCTAGAACTTGACATTGGGCGGGGCAGCGCCCGTGTTGTTAGTTGCCTATCGTATGCATCTAACACAATTACGATTACATTTCTAGTATTTGTCTAATTTTAATTGAATTCCTGACTTCAACGTAATAACTCAAATTAGTTGTATCAATGTCCGAGAAAATGGAAAAAGAAGTCAAAATGGGTCAAAATACCAATGCCACAAAAATGATTTTTAAATTTTGATCAAATTTTGAAATTATTTTTGAGGTATTCCAGAAATTCGAATGATTGAATTTGTAAACAATAATCATTTTCTATCAGATCCCATAGAGAACAAGTTAAAGTAGCTACCAAGTCTAACAACATTTAAAACGTTTCATAGGATGTGTAACTTAATCATAGATGGCACAAGAATGTGCCATTTGCTTATGCAAACAAGATATTCGTGCGTCAATTCATTTATTGCGCTGCAAAGGCGTAGAGGATGATTATTAATTTTATCTGAAGAATTTGACTTTGCGGCATATCATATTGTAAGGAACTATTCTCCAGAAAAACTACAAGAGGAACAGCATTCCAATGATACGTGTTATTTTAGTATTTCAGAGTCAGTAATGAGACAGAAAAGTGATTTGCACACTTGAGAGTTTAGTAGTGCGGTAGACGGAAAACGCGTGTGATGTTTGGAGAGAAATTAAATACCAAGTTTCACGGAGTTAATCGTGTATTGTTACTAACCCTCTCATTCCACCCCAGTATGTAATAAGGTAATTGTGTTTCCATAAGAGCAGCCCAGGTCCCAACCATATCAACTTTTATAGCTCCAGCAAGTGAATCACGAAGTTAACAAAGAGAGAGTGTAAATTTAGTTTCTACACAAAGTTGAAGTATACCTGACTACAGCATTTTCTTAACTCCATAATACATCAGTCAATGCCCTAAAATGTTGCTACGTTTTGCGTACGCAAGCATTTTATCAGTATTTTATTGTGAATATTGAACACTACTCTGAAACCTAGATGATAGATAAGCATCGCGCGTGATTATATCTGCCCGTGGGCAGATTACATCTTACGGCTGTGTTATGTGTCAACATTGTCCACCTTGTACATAAACACTTTACTGATTTAATTCAAATGGCAACGAATGTATGAACTTTATGTTATGAACTTTAGTGTGTGATGGATATGACGAAAACCGACCAAGGTTGGTCAAGGCTTTGTACACGTATAGACGTACTGGATGTTTCGATACTCTCATAAATTGTGTGCAATACCTTCTAGTTCAAATTGCAGTGTGTTTATGGTAAAAAAAAACATATAGTTTGGTATGAAATTCTGTATATTTGAATAATGGGCTCAGTATGATAGTGTGCTTAATTTTGTCCCATAAGCATGGGTGTGGCGCTTTTTATTTATGATTGATGCGATTTACGGATGCGGTTATGTTACCGACTTTTCCCAACACGGAATCTAATGAGATTGCTTACAAACGTAGCATGTAATGAATATGACAAACAATATTGTTCATCTTACTACTCCAGCAAGCTCTTAAAGGCACGCATTTGTCAAAGAAGACGTACTCGAGATAATAGTTGTTCTGTTTTGTTGATTCGCTTAACAAATCCAGTATACGCATCGAAGTGAATGTTGGTAGGAGACTATTCAATTATTGCTAGTATAGATACATCATACATACTTCTTTGTCAGATTTGTCTTTTCATAAACTGTGCTTAATGTTGAAGCATTCTAAAAACAATTGGAGTGGATTTAGTGAACATACAAGTTATATCAGCATTAGCGCATTCAATGACTGATATTAATTTATCGCAAAACATGCTTTAATAAACTGCAAGCAATGCAGCTGCACAGAACAAAGTCGGTGCGCACAATTCGTTTCCGTGTTTGCTTATCGACAAACCGAGGGCATTCAAACGATCATTGCTGACACTATTTAGTTAGTGCTAAACTATATTTCAACTTTCTCCTGTTTTAGTGTGCCTGCGATACATACATTTAGTTTTACAAGTACTTAATCACCAGATAAATAATTAATTGTGGTGGTGAGCATTACACCTATGATATTAACTTTAAATCACGGAGTGTAATCATGGAGTATATTCGTGAAGCAATTGAAATTCCGGCGTTTTTAATATATTTGGCACTAATGTTGGCAGGTAAGTTGGTTTGTTGCATTTTTATCAAACTATAGAAGGGAATGTATGAGATTTGAGAACAAAGTTGTTCTTACAGGGTTACCTTCAATTATCCCATGTACTTTTAATCATGGAAAATCATTGATTAGAAACAAATCAACATTTGCGCAATTGCATTTGCATCTGTTAGTTGCTTTGTTGCTAAATAGAACTGCGTAATGTAAGGCATAGATTTCATTATGATATCAAAAGTATGCTACGTTCAGATTTAAATATCACACCATATGTACTGATGTTCACCCTTGGACATGGCTTGGGTTACACCCGCACAGCATCACCTGAACATAATCGTGCAGCTTTCGTTCATGCGCCGTTCGAACTAAATTCAAAAAGCTTCCATTAATATTAACAGTATTTACATTTTTAACAAACGTAAGTGTTAATGTCTTTTATTTCAACGTTATAAATGCCCTAATGTTAGAAGTATATTAAGTTTTCGTTGACCTTGCGCTGATATTCAGTGTATTGAGATGAGTTGACATTTCAGAAATATTTGAGGTTATAATATGTTTAACATTCAATTCTTCAATTTGATCCTTTCTTTTATTTAATATGTTTACATCCTTATCAGTGGGCATGATTTCTGGTAGATTTGAATCTGGGTGATATAATATGATGGTACTAAATGTATTAATTTAGTTTGACACTTCAGTCTCCTTCCGAAGTTCTTATAACCTTAAATATTTAGTAAGTGTCATACTAAACTCATCTCAGCACAATAAATATATTTACATAGCAATCAATAAATTATCTTCATTACAATCTTATCTGGTTCGAAAATTCTTTCTTCTTCTCTTTGGTGTAAACATGCTTACTTTATCTGTACCTTAATTTTTACTAGGTTTCCTAACCATGATTTTGCACGTTTGCATTTTAGTGTTTCGTAATGTTTCTATATCTTACGGATATATCATTGTCAATACTGTGTTTTTTTTGTATTTTTTGATCTATATATTAAGGAGAACCCAGCTACCGGATAGGAGTTCAAATACGGTGTCGGTCTATAACCAACGTGTATAACAATTTGTTTATAATCATTGGCCACGAGGGTTTTGTACACTTCAAATATTAAATGCATTTGATAACTTAACATAACAGATGTGCATTATAGATTTTTATCTCAAAATAATGTTGTTCCCATATCTATTCTAATTTGCTATTACAAGTTTACAGCAATGAAGTACTCAATATTGTCTTTATATTGTAGCTCCAGTGAACACAAATTTTCTTATATACCGCACTTGCTATGCAGTAATGGGTAAGAACGAATCCGATTGTGTCAAACTAGGACTAAACACCACTGATAATGCCACAAATGACTTAGAAAAGGAAGTTGAATCATATGCTAACTATATTAGCATGACGTTAGATATGGTGAACTTAGTCATTCCATGTGTTTTGTGTCTTTTTGTTGGCCCTTGGTCAGACAAAAAAGGAAGAAAGCCAATTTTAATTCTTACAATTGCAGGTAACATTTTACTTCATCCGAACATTATGTTTGCATGTGTTTTACAATAAAACTTGCTATTAATTGTGGATACTGAAGAATGCAACAAACCGAAAACAATTGATTGCAAGTGTCATAGTAAACTTATATAAACATAAGGAATATTAAACCGTATTAGAATTATCCACTTTGCTAGATAAGTGAAATGTGTTTGTACAATATTTTAAGGTATTATGATTGCAAGTGGAATCAAAGTCATTGTTGCTGCAGTTCCTACAATGAATCCATGGTTTTTGCTCTTCCAAGTTATACCATTCTGGTTATCTGGTGGTATACCTACGTTTGTGCTGATAATTTTTTGCTATCTAATTGACATAACGAATGCAAAAAATCGAGGATTAAGGTATGACTGAATGGAAATGATTTTTCCCAAGCTTCTCATCATACCTCTTGCTTTTTTTAGATTTGGTATTTTGGAAGGCATTATAAGTATAGGCATACTTATGGGTTTATACTTCAGCGCCTCTTTGTTTGCGTTAATTGGTTACACTGGTGTTTATGTGCTTTGTACAGGATTATCTGTCCTGGCATTGTTTACGACTGTTTTCTTGCTGCGAGAAACAGTGGAAAATACAAACCAAGTATATTGGATGTAAAATATTTACTATTGCGCTTTACTTTATGTGGATATTGCAGGAGTGTAATTTCTTTTCATTGCAAAACCTTCGAGAAGTTGGACATGCAACGTTTAAAAAACGTGAAGGTTACAATCGATTCATCCTTCTAGTATGCATCGTCTCAATTATTTTCTTTGTATTGGCGGAGAACAATACAGGCACTGAGATTTTACTATTGCGATCAAAATTCAACTGGGAATTGCAGAAAATTACCACATATATTACAATACGGTCGCTGGTTGCGATTGTAGGGGGATTTTTTGGAATCTACATTATGCATACTAAATTAGGAGTACCGGAATTACCTTTGATTAATATTGCGTTATTGTTTTGTGCTGCGAATACTGCTATTATGGCGGTAGCACAATCTGATTGGCATCTATACCTTGGTAAGGGATGTATTTTATTACAATACAGGGACATCGAACGTACAAAAACATGAATATATCTAATACCTAAACATTAGGAATATTAACATTTCTTAAAACAACGACGGTCAGTAAGAGTCCTTTAGAAAACCATATTAGAAAAAAATTTACCAAAATTCTGGTATATTTATGGATTTGTCATTTATTCAATTTTCCAAAAGTGTTTGAACTTCATTCATCAAGCTGATTTGTTAAAAAGATAAATCTGTTTTTGTTTATTTATTTGTTTATCAAGTAGTCCATGTAAAAATGGTATTTACTTCTTTTCTTTGCTTCCAGCTACTGCTTTAAGAATATTGGCAGCTGTAGTGAGTCCAATGATACGTTCATTATTATCCAAAATCCTTTCACAATCTGATATAGCCCAAGTGTTTTCAATTAGTGTTGCATTTGAATCAATTATTGCAATGGCTGGTGGACCATTGTATACATTATTATACACAAACACAATTAATACTTTCCCTGGTGCGTTTGATTTGATTCCATGTTTTCTTCACATTACAAATCTTGCTGTATTTATGTAAGTTCTATAAACATTTTGCATTGTATTTATGTTTATACTTGAGGCAATGTTTTCTTTTAGATTTGTTCTTATCCTAAAGCAAAGACCCAATAACATTGTATATTTGAGTGTACATGAAGAGGAAAATATTAGTAGTTAATTTATTGAACTTGTAAAGTCACATCACACGTATATAATAGTACTACATTATTTTTAGAAATATGTACACTTTTTAAATAGAACTTTGATCTTATTTTTTGTATACTCTTATTAATCTATCTGCTTCCCGGAAGCCAGTTTCGATAGCACCATGAACTGTCGAGTAATGATTGGGATTTGTTGCTTCACCAGCAAACTGAAGACGTGGAATTCCAGCTTGGTTGAGGATTGGCTCAGCTAATACTAGATTGGGCGATGGAGAGAAGTGTTCATTTGCGGCTACTGTTTGGTAGGAATAAGAACCGCGGAAATGGTGGTTTGAGTACCAGTCGGTTCTGCAATCAAGCAAGATTTTATGTGTTTATCAACTGCAATGGCCATTTATGTCCTGCCAATACCTGATTAGTTGATCTGGGCGTGGAATAGTATAAATATCGCCAAAGAATTTCTCAAACATGAACAAGATACCATTGATAAGAATCTCCTCGTCCATCAACTCGATATCAGGGACATATTCTCCTGTGAACCAAACGGTCATTGCTCTGGGGTTTTCCTCCAAACGGTAAACGCTCATAATGTTACGTAACCAATGTTGCTCATTCTAGCAGAACATTTCAATTAGACGCTGATTAGTTTGTTAGTGTACTAGTCTTACCCTCGCTGGTCCAAACGGAAATTCAACAGGCAGCATTTCTTTGTCTTCGTAAGTCCACACAAAGGTCCAGCCCGTAAAGGTAGGATCAGCAGGCCACCAACGCCATGGGAATCGCACAATAACCTTGGATACAGCAGATATGCCTAAATCGTTAATGACTTGTGCTTTCTCACTGCTTAGGGGTGGATTGAATATCTTTCTATGATAATGTTTAAGTACACCAAGAGAAGGTGTGAATATTATATGATCAGCTTCATATGCAGTGCCATCATTGCAAAGTGCAACCACAAAGTCATCTCTGTAAATAATTTCCACAACTTGCTTGTTCAGTTGGATGCGTCTATCCAGATGGAATCTGCTATCAACTTGTGGGAACTTTTTGAGTAGGATTTCGAGAATTGTTTTGTAACCTCGGCCACCCCAATTTTGCTCCAGGTCTCCTTCGCAATTACGATAGCCATTGGTAGCCACAGCTTGAAACCAATTAAAGGCGCCTTCGTCACTTAAGGCTAATCGCTCAAAGGTCTCAAGGCACATCATTGCTATACGAAATTTCTCCTTATCCTCACTCCACATCTCTCTGATACTTTCATTGAACCTGCCCACAAGTTCATAATGTTAATTATGTGCTTTGGGAACTCATTAGTTTACTTACCTTCGAATGCAATATTCCCCAACAGTTGTATCCACTGGTTGATGTCGGTTACCATCAGCAGTGTAAACTGACTCGAACAAATCGAACAACGCCTTGTTAAAATCATCCGAAATATAGTTACGGTCGGAGAAATAAAAATGGTAATCAAAGTTGGAGTGGTGTAATACTCCCAGATCTTTAACCATTTCAAACACGATGTTACCTTCTTCACCATGACACCATTGCGCACCTAGATCAACGTAGGCATCCCCAAAGAAGACGCTATGAACACGTCCTCCAATACGGTTTTCAGCTTCCAAAATAGTTATGCTAAAACTGCCACTTTCATACAGACGTCGCCCAGCTGCAATTCCCGATGGACCCGCTCCAACAATAACAACCTTTGGTTTACTATCACCATGGCAATGAACAGTAGCTGCTAATATTATGAGTAGTAGAATGGGATTCATGCTAGCAGATGAATGTTGGATTGGATTGAATTGAATTGTGTGGGGGTATTTATACTAGTGAATTAATACATGCATATAATATAAATAATTG
>JAODGC010042327.1:11236-30126 GCA_027574925.1 Ecitoglossa quadriceps | reverse complement strand
GTTGGATTGGATTGAATTGAATTGTGTGGGGGTATTTATACTAGTGAATTAATACATGCATATAATATAAATAATTGGAAAACATTCAGGTAAACGTTTATTTTGTACACGGGTAAATAGAATCGGTAAATATTAAAAACAATGTCAGCTGTATATAGGTAGCTAAAAACATTTCGAAGATCTTGTTTTTGTTTTCGGACTAGAATTGTAAATTTGCTTTCTGTAATTGCAGTGTACATTGATTATTCTTCGTTCAAACGGTTCATAAGCGTTAAGTACGAATATGACATTTTGAGCAGCTAAAAAATACATTGAATCAATAACAAATGTTTGAGATAGATATAGATTTTTCTCGGATAAAAACATACTGAACAAAAACAAAACATATGTATATATATAATATAGTTGTGTTGACAGTGTGTTGGAATGGGTTTGCGAAGAACAACAACAGAAATATGATACTACGAGAAATGAACTACTTGGTCTTTACAGGAGTCTGCATCCTTCCGAACAAAAATTGTCCAGCTACTGGGCGGTCAGTGCTGGGAGGTCGAGGACGGTATTGGTCTGGCACCACGAATCCCTACAGCCAGCATAAGACTACAAAAAGGATAAGGAATAATAATTATGCTAATATTGTCTTTAGGGAGCCATCTACATCTTTGCTCTTCATATTAGAGAAAATAACTGAAAAAGTTTGTTTCCAGTATTTTCAATAGGAATTGAAATTACTATTTCAAACCTATTAAAACTATGTAATCGAATTGTAAATCTATCACACCGCTATCAAAAACAATATCATCCAAGGGACATCCAAACTGGGATGAATCCATAGGACAAGGGTTTCTAAATGCAATAGTGAGGCATAAATCCTAAATTATTTGTTTAGTGAGACACAGTTTGGAAACCACTGGATTAGATTATAGTTCGTGCAGAGTCACAACAGAAGCTTACTCTACAATATCGTATGAAATAAGAGTATAAACTCACCCCAACATAAGATGCCAAATTCAGCAAAGAAAATTTCCCTGCTGTCAATACTGATGACCTCTTCGATCTCTCCATCATCAACATCAGACTCTTTCTGACGTTGCTTCCCGAATTATACCACTTGGAAGAGTAGCAAGCATCACGTATTTCCTCACTCTTAAAACATATACAATTATTGTTAATTGCTGGGTGGTAATTAAGCATTGAATAATTAATTAGTTTACTTTAAGCATTAAATTGTTTCCATAAATACAATACATGCCAAGTTGCATTACTAACGTGCAGGTGTAAAACCCCAAAAACAAGATTTTAATGAGTTGATCTTCGAGCTAAAATACAATTTTATACAAACACAATAAATCATTATGGCACACAATAATTACCATGAACTGAAACCAAGTATTGCAAATAGCCAAGACACTGTCTGAAAATTGTACAAAGAAGTAGAAAGTAAACGTATTTTCAATATCATCTACATATTCTAAAATGCCCAAATGGTGTTTGCAACAATCACCCAAGTACTTATTAATGGTATCATCATTTAGTTTATCATGTTCCCATTCTGGATTTTCAGATCCATTGCTAATCGCCACATTCATCAAACCAGCCCATTTCGACGCATTGATTATTTTATCCCGGAGAATCTCAAATTGAGCACTGCCGATGGAAATGATTCCTAATGCTAGAATATCCATGGTTGAGTTATTGTAACAAGCTATCGCAATGCAAGTGACTTGGTAACAGTGGAAAATCCATTTAAAGGGTCCAATGTCAAATACAGAAAAACGAATTGCCATTTGGTCGGAAAAGAATGGTTTGAGGAAATACAGCAATACTAGATTTAGCACAGTGAATTGGTAAGCACGCATGAAGAATCGTGCTATTTTAATGGTACTCTGCACATATTTGTCGCATTGTTGTGGATAGTTATGGAACATTGGATGTTCAAGATGATCCAACATCTTGAGGAATTTCTGCCGGTTCCAATCAAAGATTAAATGTTTCAACACGTATGATACTTCAGATGCCATGAACGACAAAAGTTCCGTCATTTCTTTAAATTCTGCAAGTTTGAAGTTGCTGTATAGCTCAGTAAATAAAAAATACTGAAATGTTAAGTCAATTAGCCACCAGAAATAATACTTGAGGCGGTAGGCTAATGTGGGATTGCGAATTGGCCATGCACCTGATAACACTAACATACTTTTCTGCAACTCAATGGCATCTAATATGTTTGATAATTTCGGAGACTTCATGGTGCAAACTGAGCAATTCTTGATTTTGCAGGACCAGTTTTATACATTTCACACATCATAAAATATCTACATGTTATCTATTATAATTGATAGATTGCAAAAAACTTTTAAAAAATTTTAATTGGACATAAAGGAAACACTTTTTTTCTGTGTTATTTATTCATAGCAATGAATATTTGATATCTAATTTGCAAACTGTATTCGCTTGTTTGTATTGATACCATGTCCAGGGTCAGTGAAGTCTTTGTGAGACTTTTTATTCTTGAGACCCGAACCGATAAAATAGCCGACTGGATGTACAATACTGGTGTTCAACAATGATTACTAGTATACCACCTGCACCCAACCAAATGCAAATATCTTACCCAATTTATAATATAACTATTAAACAGTAACTTAATTAAGAACCTGAGCATCACATTTTATCTGGCTAATTTCCTGATTCATTACAATCATGTAGCAATAAATATTCGACAACTGTAAATTGTTTTTTCTCTGTTTGAAGGCATTTGTTTGTATTGAGAAGGTTGCTAAGAAACCTAGTCTGTTTACCATTCTAAACGAGTACACCAAACTCTCCAAACATCAGTGTTTGTATTCGCATAATACCGAGACCATTAATATTGTTGTTATTGTGTCAATTATTTCATCAAAACAAAATAAAATTTTTAGTTGTCATATACACTTGTACAGTACGAGCTGCTTGGAACTATATTGTAACATAAAACTGCAAATGAGTGTCAATACTGACCACTGCCCGAAAGAATCATGTTGCCGACAACCATTTTCGGTATCACCTCCAAGCAGCAAAGGATTGATCTGCCGTTTTCACCACACGATCATAATGGGCCGTGGTACTGCAAGTCAACGAATTCGGTTCCTACATGCCACATTTAATTCATCTGGAGACATGCTCGCTGTGCACAATCATCTTGGGAATGTATACATAATTGATTTTAGCGTCAGCAAGTACTGGTTCTTGGTCCACCTAAACTGTTCCGTTATCAAGTTCGTGCCTGAGATGAAACCAAATGCAGTTGCGAGAGAAACACTTTTGATTGGTACCACAAATGGAAACATTTGTATATATAATTCCCAAACGAGTCAACACGTGTCCAATCTTATAGGACACACCAATCCTATTAATGATATTTCATGTTCTGATAATGTGGAATGTGTCACTCTTGCTAATAATGAAGCTATTATTTGGGAACTGGAAAGTTTTACCAAGTTACAACTATTACAATTAGAAGAAGGAAGCATTCTCAAGTTTGTAAGTGTTATTTATACTTAATGGACCTAAGTAGATATAAAAAGTCTTGCTTTTAGATCATGTTTATTCCAGTAAGCAACAATCTGATTGGTTGTTTCAATGATGACATTGTACAAATTTGGAAATCTACAAGCTATGAAACCCTGAATCAAATGACGAATGGGATTAGCGGAGAATCGACAAAGTTACGAATTCGTACGATTGCGTTTACGAGGTATTTGTAACAATCTAAAAGCGGAAGCAGGCGTAATATATTTTTGTGGTTTTTAGTAATGGAAAATTAATGGCAATTGCCGGACACTCGCCAATTATATTTGTCCTTGATGTGGAGACTCTTAAGCTCCGAAAAGAGTTTCTCTTTACAGAAATGCACGTCACAGTCAAGAAGGCTCTTTTTTTACCAAATATATTTGATGATGGTACAAACAAGATCCTCTCTTTTCTAACCAGCAATGGAACCCTGTTCTTCTATAACATGGAGTTTGAAACTTTAGTCAACAAGATTACGATTAAGGAAGAAATCTGGAAGTTTACAATCGATCAGTTCTCAAACAAAGTTGCCATTATTAGCAAAACAGGAGAAATCCAGATTCATGCTTTAAGTCATATATTACCGAAACTGCACACAATAAACGCAAAGTCCAAGTCTCGGTTGAAGGTGAATGCAAAACTCAAAGCAAAAGGTGGAGAAGGCAATGATTTGATTAAAAACAAAGTAAGCCTATTTTCTATTGCATCGTTATGTGTTTGATTTGGTGTGTTTCAGATGAATTCTATTCTGAGCACTGGCAAACTGAAAGCCATTTTGAAAGAATTCGGAGAGTACCCAAGTATATACCGAAAAGTAATCTGGCAACATTTATTGCGATTGCCATGTGACGATTCACAATATACATCAATTTCTCAAAGCGATCATAGAGATGGTTTCAAGGAATTTGAAAAATGTTATTTCTTAGAAGTCAAACAAGATATGGAGAGCTTGAAACGCTTTACAGAACTTCTAATAGTTTGGTGTCCATTTCTATCGGTTGTAAGTTATTTACCGGTTATGATCTTCCCTTTTATTAAATTTTTACAAACCGAGCCAGTATTGTGCTTCGAATTATTGGTAACATTAATTGGTAAGCATTCCTCGAGTTTCCAATGAAATCACATTGATGCACGTGTGTATTATTTCAGTCAACTATTGTCAATATTGGTTTGAATACCATCCAGTGCCCCCGTTAAACGTCATGGGCCTGGTTGAATCATTGCTTTATCAACAAGATCTTGAAGTTTTGATGCATTTGAATAAAGTTGGCGTCACATCAAAAACCTATGCATGGTTTCTACTGCAATCCATGTTCTCCGAAGTGTTGTCTGCTTCCAACTGGTTAATTTTCTGTGACCATTTGATGACATACAATGCAACTTTCCTAATTGTTGCAGTAGCTGCGTATACTTTAATTAACAGAAAGGTGTTACTAGCAATGAATAATGTTGATGACTTTGATCTCTTCTATCGAACTGTAAATAACATTGACTTTAAACAGTTTATTGCGCGCTGTTACAAGCTTTTCAATGATAAAACAATGAAGAATCATCCACGTGAGTATTTCGCAGATTACGAACCTTTCGAAGAGGGAAAGTATCCCATTTTTACACAATATCCCAAGAATTGTCTAGAAATATGTAACAGCATTAATGATCTTCGCTCGGAAGCAAACAGTGTTAAGAGGGAAGAACAGCTTGTACGAGCTAAAATAAAAGAACTGAAGAAACTTAACGAGTTGGAGAAGTCCCAGGAAAATTTCGAACGGCATGTTCAATTGAATAAACTATACTGTGATAAACTACAAGAGGAAAAAGAAAATGTGAAGAACGAAAGAAAAAAATTAAGCAACTTGAAACTGAATATCCTAAACCAGGGAGATCAATTCAAATCTGATTCGCAAATAAATGCCTCTAATAGTAATAGTTCTTCAGATATATTAAAATCTGATGAACCCAAGAATTGTCTTTTGATAGAGGAACAACTTTTAAAACACTACACCAATTTATTGAAGTATAAGATACAAATTGAAGGACTTGTCGATGATAATATATCCTTGGATTTCATACAATTAAAGGAAAATTATAAGGAAATTTCCAATAAAGTGAAGAAAGTAAATATTAATAGATAACATTAGGCATTTAGTTGGTAACAAACAATTTGTTTAAGAGTCGAACCTGTTCATCTATACCCAAGAGGGAATATTTAATGCAATTGAATATTGTAACAGGTTTATCTGCTGTTGATAGTTTAATTAGCAAAGTGGAGTCAAAGATTTTGGATAGGAGTACAACAATGGATCGAAGCAAAACGAAAAATGTCGTATCGAAATTAGTTGAGAAAAGTGATGAATTATCGCATGAGATAACTAAATTAATGAACTTGATTGCTTTATCGAAGTAAGTTGTATATGATATATTATTAATGCATATATATATATATATATTATTTTTTTATACTGGTTTTTCCTTTGATAAAAATAACATTTTTTAAAAGTTGTATTGAATTATATGTTTGATAAATACATGCAAAGTTGGTTAACCTGTATGAGCTGATTAATTTATTTCTTCATCTATGCTAGTTTACAAAGATAATAATAGAAACAGTATAGTTTTTTGTTTGTTTGTTTTGCCGTAAATATTTATTGGGTCTTCGAATTGAACCAACTGAATGAATGTGAGGTTAGATAGAAATTAAGTTGAAATCAATTCAGATCAATTTTCTTTGAAGTAATTTAGTTTCAGACCTTTTGTTGGTGAGGGATCCAAACAAGTAATCAAAGTCGAAATGTCCTAGAATCTCTTAATTCCCAACATTTGTATCAATGTCCCGTAGCAAAACAAAAATTTTCGATAATATATAGTTTACCAATTTTAGCCTAGCAAATTATTCCACGAAATAGTTATTCGGGAAACTCTGATTCCATCTCAACTTTTTAGTTGGTTTGGTTTCCTCATGCCATTGGCATGGGTCAAAGGGCTTTTCTAAACCTCTATCAGGCTACGGCAAGAGGCCCATAAATAAGATCGTTTGATCCACACCAAACAATTCAACACTAGAGTCGAATTACCGAACAGTTATTTCCTTTAGTCAGCCAGCGGATGAGTGATTCAACAAAGCCGCAGTCAGTTATTGATGAAGGATCACTCAAAGACACAGCTCACCCATGGAAGGCTACATTAAATACCACCACGTTGGAACGTAGATTATCATTACCTGTACTTTCTCAATACATTGTTTTACGGTATTACTTTTCTACTGCCCTTAATGTACTCTAATACAAGTTGCTCTTTACGAATGCACCAGTGACATATTTCTCTTTTACTTTCTTAATTATCATTATCATCATCATTTTCTATTCATATGGTTCATAAGTGCGAAATAAGAGTATGATGTTTTAAGTACCTTAAAATGTGTTATTAGTACAGAAGCAACTATTGACTAGTTTTACAACTTACAGCCATGAAAGTGGCCAATGTTAGAAAAGAAAACTTGCCAGCTGTTAACATTGATGATCTCTTTGATCGTTCCATTATCAACATTAAAGTTTTCCGTATTTTTATTCCGGAATTGTACCATTTTGAGAAATAACATGCATCTCGTATTTCTTCACTCTACAAAGCAAAATGTTTAAATATATATACCACTACCAAATAACTAACCCTTATCATCATGATATTCCCATAAATACAATACATTGCAAGCTGCATTAGAAGTGTACAGGTATAAAATCCCAAGAACAAGATTTTGATAAATTTATCTTCCAACTAAAAAACAAATGGCGGTTTTATAATTCTGGAATTAATGCAAACAGCTGTAGTCACCATGAACTGAAACCATGTATTGCAAATTGCCAAAGTACTATCAGCAAACTGCACCAGAAAGTAGAAAGTGTAAGTAGCTTCAATATGATCAATATACTCTAAAATGCTCAAATGATGTTGGCAACACTCTCCTAAATATTTATTAATTTTGCTATCGAGATCCTCATTCATTTCCAATTCAGTATTCTCGCTCCCACTGTCAATTTCTGACCTTTCCAATCCTGCCCACTTAGTAGCATTCATTATTTTATCACGAAGAATCTCAAACTGTGCACTTCCAATTGATATTATCCCCAATGCAAGAATATCAAAGGTAGAGTTGTTGTAACAAGCACATCCGATGCTTAATACCTGGTATAGATGAAAAATCCACTTGAAAGATCCCATTTCAAACACCGAGAAACGAATTGCCATTTGTTCGGAAAAGAATGGTTTGAGGAAATACAACAGTACTAGATTAACCACCGCAAATTGGTATGCCCTCATGAAGATTCTTGCAAATTTGATAGTACTTTGAACATACTTGTCGCAGACTTGTGGGTAATCGTTGAATCTCGGTTCTTTGAGTACATCTAGAGCGTTGAGAAACTTTTTACGATTAAGATCAAAACACAAATGTTTAAACAAGTAGGATACTTCGGATGCCATAAAAGAAAGCAATTCGGTCATCTCTTTAAACTCGCTACGTTGGTAGTTGGTGTATAACTCTGTAAAGAGAAAATACTGAAACGAAAGGTCGATGGTCCAGGAAAGATAATATTTCAGACGATATGTGAATGTTGGCTTTTCTAATGGCCATGTACCAGTCTTAAGTAACATGTGCTTTTGTAAATCAATTGCATCTAAAATGTTTGATAACTTCTTCGGCTTCATGTTGAAAGAAGAGATGTTGATGAGAAAGGAATTCAAAGCCAGAGTATTTATATTGGATATTTGCATTAAGCAATGCATAATTATTTAATATCTTATTTGATCTAATGATTGGTTTTGCTCCTAGGGAAGTTGATTGTTGTAATTATCATCTGGTGTGGTGAACACAATTTGAATTTTTAATGCAAAAGAAATTGAAGTTGAATCAAATAATATTAGGTTTGTGAAATTATTTAATAATGCATATTGCAAAGTAGCATTCCTAGTATATCAATAAATTTGAGTACCTATAATTGGTACCTACAAATATATATCAAATAGTAATATGGCTGACGCCCAATCAACCTACAACACCAAAGCAAAGATAAAAAAAGTTGAAATCATCATATTTTCATTTTCGATATTCCAACTTTAATTGGGTGAAGTTGGAGTACAAAAATGTTGACTTAAAGAAAGAAATCTATGATTTGGAATATAGATGTTTGATGATAAATAGAGTTTGCATTTTTTTTCCAAGGAAATTGAAGACGTTTATTTGCACTTCTTGCAGACTATTAAAAGTCAAATAGTCAAAGTTTGATAGCATCTAAAGAATAGAAAATACAAAAATATAGAACTCAGTATTTTTTAATTTAGGAAGATGAAAAAAATTGGTATACATTTGCAGTTGAAGGAAAATTAATTAATGTAGAAAGTGACCATCAAGACAATGCAGGATGAATTGCACCTAGATAGAATAAGGGAGTGTATTGAAAGACAAAAACTGACATGGTAAGGGCACGTGCAAAAAGTGGAGAAATGCAAGAAAGGAAGGTCAAGAAATCTATGGAAAGACACAAGAAAAAAGAGAAGGCGTGATAATGTTAAAAGACTGGAGTTGAGGAGGACAAAATATGTTTACACTCTCAGGAATAGAAAGAGAAATATGACTAACTAGTCATTGATAAAGTGCACAAATGAAAATGCGTTCTAATAAGATTTCAGGTTTTTATATCACTGCGTACATAGCTAGAACAAAATCCGTTACTATTCTACCTTTATAATTAAAATTGATTTAATTAGGAACCCCTAAAAACTGAATAACTAAATTCAAATCATTTTTGTTAAATGCACGTGGAACATCAATCGCAGAAGAAAAACTATTAGTAAAAAATGATCCACCAAACATCTTATAATAAAAGCAGTAAATGTTATTGTCGGTATTTCTAATTAACACAGATTAATTAAGAAACACAGGTCGATTGAATAGAACCTTAGGATAAACCTGGCTATAAACTAGTATAACTTTGCTTCATCCAACCGTAAGAGTTTTTCTGATAAAGCCCATTTTCCAAAGCTTGTTTTTCACATAATCATTGTAAATCTGACACTGCACTCCTTGGTTTCTCGGACTAAATCACCTTTTTGACTGTACCTCCTCATGCTAAATAACTTTCCTCCTTGAATTCTATACTCCCCTGGTGTCAATCCTCCCATTTTATTTAACGTCAATTTAATATGGCCTGGTAGGGATTTAGAATACCCTAATTGGTTTATGCCAATGCGATGAGGAAGAAAGTAGGGGTAGCAGTCATACAGTTCTAGGAAATTAGAGCAAGAGTAGAAGTTCTAAGATGATCAAGCTGAACAATTAGGACAATAACCATTGTGAAAATTTGTGGGAAGGGAAATATAGGTCATTATAATATTCCTGTAATTAGATGTAATTAAGAAACACGTGTTCATAGACCAGTCGCAGGTTCTCAAAAGTTAATAGTATGCCCAAGTGTGTTACAAAGCAGTAAAATTGGAAAGCAAACGGTGGATCTTATATCTAAAGCGATCCTGCTTGGTTGCCACAAGTGGTCAATAAATAATTTCCTTATTCTAAAATTGTAATAGGTTATATTTTGCAAAACAGTTACATCACACGTGTGTGCAAAAATATAGGTTGCTTCAATATTGAAGGTAGTAATACTGACAGCCAGTCGTAAAAAGTGATCGTAAAGTGATCTGTGTATGAGCCAACGCCCTCGCCACAATATTGTATAATACAAAAGTTGTTCCAGTACGTATAAAACATGTCTAAAATTTGCCGCAAATCCGACCTACGAAAACATCTATGGTACTACAACAAGCGCAAGCACGTCTATCGCAGTCCTGCAGCGCGCATCTCCATCAAAGCACTCTGTGTGATAATCCCATGACTAGGATTGTAGCTGTTGTAAGCCATGTACACGTTACTATTGCTGCTGAGTCTACGTGATCCTTTTGAATGAGGTTCAACACTAGCGACCTTTCCACTGCACTTCTTATTTACCTCTTGTTTCCAACCGCCTGAGCTTCGGCTTAGTTCCCTTGGTGGCAGCTTCGAATCTGACTTTATTTGATTTGTATTTCGAGGTCGATATACCTGTCGCAATTTAGGCTCTGACTGAGTAACATAACTTTTATGACTCTTGAGAGGTTTTTCGGACTTGTACACACCTGGTCTTACTTTGGGTTCTTTGAATTCCGGTTCTACTTTCACCAGACTTTTGCTGGTCTTCAAAGGTCTTAGCTTTGATGATCCAGAAGAGGACATCATTTCATACAACTTACTTCTGTATTCATCGACAGATAGGCGTACATCATCATTGAACGGAATCACCACTTCCGACTGCATTACAATTTCTTGTTGGGGATCACGAAATTTGGCAACGTACGGGTGCTTCAATGCTTGCTCGGCAGTAAGACGCTTATTGGGGTTGAAGACAAGGAGTTTGTTGATGAGATCAGATGCATCGCTAGGTACGTCCGGGCCCAAGATTGATCGGAATGCTATTCGTTGGGCAGAGCAAGCATTCTTTATCATGGAGGTCCCAACACCAGACACGCAAATTGTGTTAATTTCTACAAAATTCAAACAACTTTCAGATACCGCAAACAATATACCACCAATATGGCGTACCTTCAATAGTAGGGCACGGTATAGTAGCCATGATCCTCTCAATTTGATTAACTGTACTCGTGCCTGGAAAGATTGGCTTACCAGCAATCATTTCTCCAATAATGCAACCCAAGCTCCACATATCAATGCCTTTGGTATAGTGCCGGTTGGCAATAAGAATCTCCGGCGCGCGATACCAACGCGTTGCAACATAATCTGTCAAAGCAGGATCAGTATCGCTTGGACTACCATCCCCCCATTGGGTCATTGATCGCGCGAGCCCGAAATCAGCAATTTTGCATCGGCATAGAGTATCTAATAATATATTGCTTGGTTTTTGATCCCGGTGGATAACATTCCCAGAGTGGATGTACTTTGTGGCCTTCAGCAACTGATACATGATGTACCTCTTGTGAACATCCTTCAAAACATTCCCACGTTTGATCACGTTGTGTAAATCTGTCTCCATATACTCAAAACCTAGGTAAATATCGCGATTGTTTATTGCTCTGTAAAGTAAGGAAACTTGTGAATCTTTTGATACGTCAATATTTTGCTCTCCTCACCTGTGAATGCTGTGTAATTTAATAATATTTGGGTGATTCTTAAACGATTGCAAAATCATTATCTCCCTGAAAGTCCTCTGGGCATCTGTTTGATTACGGAAAGCATCAAAAATTTTCTTCACCGCCACAATTTCCTTCGACTTCTTATCAACTGCTTTCCAAACAATTCCATAAGCGCCTTTCCCAAGCCGCTTGTGTATATCAAACCGCTTTGAGATATGCTCGTCAATCTCCGACATTTTATCCTTCGACATTTCTATGCGATAATTTAGTCTCCCACAGGACACTCACAAAGCACAATCTCCACACTATTGCTTCAACTGTAAAACTTGTATAAGATTAGTAAAAAGCTTGCATTTTTGTGTTTTGTCACGACACGCCACAATCGCCACTATATGTATAAAATGGCTCAGTATGACGGACAAGGGTATCACTCAACGTGGCTGATTGTTACACCCTTGATCCATATATTGAGTGGACGTGAATTAAATAATTAACGGACAAATAACGCACTGCATTGATGTGACATTCTTACAAGGACATGCAGGAATTGACGTGAACGAATTTATCGGGAGACACGATTTGGACAAATCCAATGGTTTGTCGAGTTGATTGAACTCAAAATTGATGTTGCCAAAATGTAAATAATGCACTGCTCCCATCACTCCCCATCACCAGGAATGTTAAATCATTAAAAATCAAATAAAATAAATGTCACGTTCACATTTATATTGTCATCTTCTTTGCGATCAGTGAACGTTTGTTTGGTTGGCGTAGTAACCAACGAGGAGGTGCCGGGACAATTCGTCCATTTCCTCACCCTCTTCAATATCCAATGTTTGTATTTGTTACATTTCTGTTTTGCCTTCTAGTGCCATCTAGCACTTGTACTAAACATCAAAATAACTTGCAAGAATTGAAATGACAAAGCAATGATGATATCTATGATAAGATAAGAAATGTTTCTATCAGTCGGAGGTAACATATTTCCTAATCGTAATATGTGTACAATTTGATAAGGAACCTGGAAAATATAACTGGAAGCACAAATACTGAGTAATTTTTTTTCACTGAATCATAACAATACACCAACCCATCCAGTAAATCCTAATGTTTTATCAACCTAGCATCAATGGCACCCCTCTTAATGACTGTAGAATGTCTAATAAATGGATAGTCTATGAACTATTTGGGACAAAAGAAGAGCTTATCCATCTACTCTTTAGTTCTTATTTAGTTCTTATTGCATGGATATTAATCAGTGTTAGTAAAAAAATAAGTTGCTTACTAGTCGCTCCCTTAATAACAGAATTTAGCGTTGGTTATTTGGGTCCTACAGGAAGTTGCTACCTCGGAGAAAGTTCAAGCACCAAATTTTACCAGGAACACTCTTGAGTTGGAGAGGCATATATTATTTGCGCATGTCCTGTTTTAGTGTACCTGATCATGATACCGATTCCAGAATCCCATCTTTGGTTACTAAGTAAAGGTTATTTTCGAGGAAGCAAATTGGCGTTCGCTTGGGATTCAGAATCTGGAAAACAACTAGATTTAGATGATAATGCTGAATTGGAGAAAGAAAACGCTTGAAATGCACTGTGTGTTGTAACAAAGAATTTGTCAAACCTGTGGTGATTATGAGTCTATTCTTTGTAATCTCGCAGGTTTCAGGCTATAACATGGTTGGCTTTTATTCCATTGGTGTGATGCAGAAAACAATAGCAATGTTGAATGGATACGTTGCCATGATCATTATAGATGCGATGCGTTTTGTAATGTCAATCATTGCTTGTGTTTTAATACACGGCGTTGTAGATTATGTGTTTTGACCTTTGTGAGTACACTTGGAACTATGGAACTTGGGACTAGGAAGTTCAATATTCAGATATTTGCACGAGGCATATCCATCTAATTCACCACTGCACCGTATATTTTCCTGATATCTTACATTTGTTTTTGTTTCTATTGGGGAGTGGAGGACTTCTACCAGCCCATAATAAAGGTGTCGGTGGTGGTATTGCAATAGGCACCAATTTCATTGTATTCTTTGTTATTCAAATAAGTCCGGACTTGTTTCGTATATTGGGTAGTGCAGACACTTTTGCTGTTTACGGTTTCATTACACTAATATTAGCACCATATTGTAGTTGGTTCTATTTGAAACGAGAAATAAAACACTAGAGGAGATTCAATCTTCTCAAAACACATGCACACACTGTGCGCATAATTCATTCACCAGGCAGTTTATAATAAAATGCAAAATGATCAGTCAGTTTCATTCCATGTTTGCAAACTATTGTTAAAATACATTTGACTTTTTCCATACAATCTAGTTTTCCTTTCTTAACATGGACGTAGTTGTTGCCCATTGGCTGTGTTTATGTTTAATTTGCATTCAATTTCCGAATGATGAACACAGAGCAATGTGCAACTCGTATCTAATAACAAGTATTGCTAAAAAAAATCTCAGATAGGAGTACATTTATTGCATAATTTCAGCAATTATATGAATGATGTATCGCAATTCATGTTTTCTGGAAGTCGACCTTAGAAATAGACATCTATTGCTAATTAAGCTTTTATTTGTTAGCTGTTTCAATACTAGCTGTCCTTATAAATAAGTATAAAACATCAAAATCACTAATCAGCAATTACTTATCGATTGGAAAACCAATTAAGTTTGCGGATGTCAAATGAAACTACTTACTATTAAGATACATCCCGTGGCGAGAAATAGCATCTTGGTAACAAAATGGAAGTAGCTGCATCGCTTTTAAGTAATAATATTGAAAGTAAATCACACAATGCAAAAATTGCCAACAAATTTGAATTGGAACCACCGATCAAAACAAATACTTATTTTTTTAGACAAGTGAGTAAGTTAAATTCCATTTTGATTTTCATTTCATACGTGTGTCTTAAAGGTTTTAGGAAGCTTTACCATGGTTTTCTTGTGTACCTTAGGAGCTGCTACATGTGGATATTCAGGTATTCTTTTGCCACAGTTAAAAGCACCTGATTCCATAATAAAAATTACAAAAGCCCACGAATCATGGATAGGTATTTATGTTTGGAATATCAAATACCTAATGTTTGAAATTGAAACCATATTTTAGCTGCAATGGTTCCTCTGCTAATGGGAGGAGGATGCATAATGAGCATGTGGACAATGGATAAACTAGGACGCAAAGGAAACAACATCCTATGTACAATCATAGCATTATTTAGCTGGGCCATAATTTATTACAGTACCAGTTTGAAATCTCTGTTAATTGGCCGTATGCTGAGTGGATTCTATACTGGGTTATCCGCGACATCCATTACTGCATACACGGCGGAAATAAGTTCGACAAGGTACCGTGGAGTGTACCTTTCATTTATTGCTTTGGGAATTGCTTCAGGAGTATTTATATCACATATTCTTGGCACATTCCTTACGTGGCAAAACACTGCATTGGCCACCATGGTAATACCCATAATCCTTTTGGGATTGCTTATTTATTTACCCGAATCACACGTATGGTACCTCAACCGTAATAATTTGGAGGAGGCGAGGAAGTCCTTTTATTGGTTCCGAGGTCCAAGCAAAATCGAAGTTGAGGAGTTTAGCAAAATGTTGGAGAGACCTACAAGTGCAAAACGGGCAATCTCAGAAACAATTGCAGAATGCAAAAAGAAAGAGTTTTATCATCCACTGTTGATTCTATTCCTATTCTTCATCACTCTGCAATCATCAGGTACAAATGTAGTGACGTTTTATTCGATAGAAATCATGCAACTAACAGTGCCATCGTTAGAAAGTTATACTGCTAACATAGTCATTGATCTGTGTAGAATTGCAGTGTCTATTTTAGCGAGTGTATTAACGAAACGATTTAGAGTACGAGTGTTATTATTTACAAGTGTGATAGGTACGGTAATTTCATTATTTTCACTAAGTTTCTTCGTCTATTTGGCTAAAGAATATCCAGAAAATAAATACTTTACGACCGTACCAGTAGTCTTCCTCATAACTTATATCTTATTCATCTCAATTGGATTGGTACCATTGCCATGGACTCTATGTGGTGAAATACTACCATCTGCAATGAAAGCAATCGGGGGAGGATTGGCAGTGACAGTACACTGTTTTGCATTTTTCGTGGTAGTAAAAACTAGTCCATTCTTATTTGAAGCTTTTGGCACTCATGGATCGTTCAGTCTATATGCATGTATACTTAGCGCTGGTGCAATAGGTCTGTATTTCGTGCTGCCTGAAACAAAAAATCGCACTTTGCAAGAAATACAAGAATACTTTAAAGCACGACCATCAGAAATTTATAAAGTGTGTGCTAGTGACACTAATTTAAAAGTGTAAGCAATGTAACGAAATATTTATAATGAACTCTCAATGGACGCACAGAAAATAAAGCGTGGCAACATTTTCATGGTATTGCTATTTATATTTCCTGTACAAATTCAATATTAATCACAACGTACAAGCTAATGGAAGATGAACAATATCAGAAAGTTACAAAATTAAACTTTTGTCAAGTTCAATCTTACTTTTCTATAACTTTTATTTAAACAGGTAGCATACCCTGTTCAAATTAGCATACAGTACACAAAACAAAAACTTAAATAATTTGTTGTAACATAGTGATAATTGTCAAATCATACAGTGAAGGTATATGCTGGAATGTCAATTGAAAAATAATACTAAAAGTTTAAAGACCTTTCATTTTAATTGCCAATTTGTGATTTCCCAGGCAGTTCAATCATATGCATTACACCATTACAGGTAATATTTACACTAATCACCAAATGATAACTTATAAATTGCATCCTTGTAACCACTTTCTTGGGAATCGAGGATTGTCCTTACACTTCAGCAACATTCAGTTTTCACAACTTGTTTCCCTTCTCTCAATGATAACGAAGGAACCGTAGCGACAATACATAGTTTCCGAACTCATTGGCCGATACTTCCCATACACCGCATGATCACAATTCCATGCTGGATATAAGTGGGACAAATCAACTTGCACAAAGTGATTACTTATTTATCAAACCGCAGAACAAACTATACATCAAGAGGTATTAATGTGAAACGCAATTTAGTTTCTATTATATCCCTGTATAAAATATCTATTGTAAGAACAAACACTTTAGTTCACAAATGAAATGAGTTTGGAATGACCAAGCATTAAACACGGGAACCTCGTAGTTCAGCAAATTGCATGCACTTGATTACAAATAAGTCCCAGACTAAATAAAGATAAAAGATCGAAGATAAAATTATATGTATATAATAAGGCTAACCTAAACCTTATTTTTTAAATCACTTAACAGCAGTCAAAATTTTGTTACAGAGCCAGCTATAATATTCATGCGCTTTTTCTGTGGCGATCTCAAACGAAGTCGAAAGAGTTTTTTGGATCTCTTCTGGAGCCAGTTTGCCACTAAAACGATTAAATTTAGATCTAGACTGGAAATGCAGCAAAGAAATAATGCACTTACACCAAAACCTTAGTCAGAAGATAGTCCTTCCCAGATTCAAAATAAATTACAGATGCTGCCCAAACACTCTTACCGATTTCCTGAGTTTTTTTAATCAAACCTGGGGCATGAGTCTCAATCTATGAATGGAAATACAATATCAATTTTCACCATGACACTAGTGAATAGAAAGTACTTACAGTGTCAACAACAAGTGGCCATCTAGCTACAGTAGCTTCCTTGGCATTATTAATTATGTTCATACCAATTATTCCCAGATCTCTTCCTAACTCAATGTATGGGGTAGTATGCTTTATAGTAGTTGCAGTGATGCCCGGGAAAGTGTCTTCAATTTGAATGTGCATCCACTGAGTGCATTCTGAAGCACAGTCATATGCTTTGTTGGTGTAGCCATAAACACCAGTTCTATTCAAAGCCTTGGATGTGGAGGAATCTGCAAGTTTGTCATTGTTAAACAGGAAATAAATCATTTAGTACCAACAGTGTATTAAAACTTACTGCTCCAACCACCATTTTGCTTCACATCATAGAAGACAAATGCTCCTATCAGAAGCAATGTTGAATAGGTAAAAAACCTAAAACAAGACCTTCCCTTCCTTTTCCCATCAGCCATCTTATTGTTCAAATGCTGCAAATAAAAACAGATGCCATATTTTCAAAATATAAGACTAGCTGAAAAGAGTAGATAGAAGACGTGTAAAATAATTGACATTATGTCAGATTTAATTCAGAAACTAAACATAAAAGTCAAACCCTATCCCAGCTTACTTGTGTTTTATCTTGTAAAATAACTGTGGTGGCTGCAAAGTTCAAAACTAAATGCAGACGTACGATTAAAAACGCCACGTTTTCACGTTGTGCTTGCTGATATTTAGCGCTATTCGTTTGCAAGCAATCTCAGTAACAAAGTTACTTCAACGACAACCCCTTTATTGATAAACTACTCCATTCGCTTACTGATCGTTCGGTGGTATCACTTTGTAACGCGCATGACCAATAACCACTGATATCCCGGCTCAACCAATGCGGATTCGCAACGTTCACGAATTGTAAGCAACGAGTTTTGATTTACTTGTAGTCAAAAAAAAAACTAATACGCACAAGTTTTGCCATCATTCCAAATCATCAATTAATTTCTCTGGGGCCAAAGGTTCATGGTTACAAAGTAACTCGTATACATCCCCACTAGTCAAGTAAGTCTACACGAAGCGCAACTATCTAAAGCCAATTGAACACAAGCGGATTAGAGAAGTAGCATTGTTAATACTTGTACAATAATGTTTTGTGTAATAAATTAAATAAATGATATTTGTTTTGATGATATGAATGTTAAGAAATCATTGTATGTATACAAATGTTACAAAGACAAAACTGTAATCGCTCAAATGTGGAGTCTGCCTTATGTAGGCTATCGCTCTTTTCTAGGCACATATTTAAACCAAGAAATTACCGGATTACGCTGTAAAATTCCACTATTAGTGGTGGCAATCCGTGAATAGATATTTCCAGCTAATCTGATATATTACTAATTTCCAAAATAAACGCAGCTACAAAATTGAATATATCCTAGGGCGCAGTGTCACGACTTTAAAATGATAAAACTTTAAACACCATAAAATGCTAATCTCATATCGAGGACAAGGGGAAAATATGTAGTAACTAAATACAAAAAA